>CAIGRB010044762.1:0-14910 GCA_903798255.1 Fraxinus quadrangulata
TTTAGTTAAAACTCTTTTATGATATATATATATATATTTTTATATCTTTAAGACTTAAATTCCATTTTAAGTAGGTTTTATGGGTTCCTTATAAATATAACTCATTTTATTCATTGTAAAACAGACAATTTTGAGAGATATTATTGTGAGGCAAATTGCTTTCTTTTCGTTCTTCATTGTTTTAATTTTAAACTTATCAAGAATTAAATTCTTGTGGCATTATACAAATTCAAGTAATGTTCATGAGTATTGTAATCACGGATCATGATATTATTAGCGATTGTCTTGGTTCTTGGTTCAATAATTTATTGGGTCGAGTTTTTCAAACGTTGATTCTTGGCTTTCTTGGGTTGTTCTAATTTGTCGTGGGTTCCATAGCTACTATTGCTACGTGGGTTCGCATCACTATTTGAGGGTTTTGTATTTACAGTTGTGATGACTGATGTGTATTTGTGTACTATTTAAGTAATTAAATATGATGAATAATTGTCTGTTTAGGCATTGAGTTCAATTGAGGTTGTATATTATATGGATGTATATTTTTAATTGGGATGTGTTTAATTTTAATTAGGTCGGATAAGATTTAAATTAATTTATGTTCATATTTTTTGGTAAATGGTTTGACGGTTTGCAACGATTGAAATCTAAACCAAACCACTTCAAGACGGTTTGGTTCGGTTTAAAATGAAAACATTGATGGATTCATGTGGACTCAAACCAACGGTTTCATAGAAAGCAATTTCAGTTCGATTTTACAGTTTGACGGTTTCATTATTCAACCCTACTTATTTCCATGCAAATCCGGTCAAGTCATCATGGACGACCTGTTTTATACCAAACAGATAGAAAGGCACACTTACATTCAGTTTTTTTTAATCATGGGAGATGCTTACCTGTGACTGGGTTCAAATGTTTACAACACACATTTCTTGGAATATTTTACTGTATTTTCACGTTTACAGTTTAATATTCCTTTATGTACGAGTAGTTAGTAAGAAGAATGCACTAGTTAATCTTGACTTGTCGATTATCATTCACCAAAATTTCTCATTGTAATAGCCTAATAGGGCGACATCACACGAGTCAATCCAATTAACTCAAATAATTCCTTTTCAAATAAAATATATATTTTTTCCCACTATATGTAATAATGATTGGAAAAAATGTCACCATCACTTCCGTCCATGCACTAGAATTACAACTACACATGCCAAATGGTGACAAATAAAAAAATGAATATGTAAAACCACCACTGAAAATTCAAGTAGCAATTTGTGCATCCACTAATCATTATTTTGGACATTCTTCTTTTATCAATTTTAAAGGTGCCAATGTGCTAGTAATAATTGGTATTGAATAGACACTTTTAAGGAGATGACTCTAGTTACCATGAAGTCATCTTTTGGATTTATTCCAGCCAAATGACTTAATCTCTTTCTTGTATCGTTCTCGAATCCTTAGAATAAGTGTCTGATGGTCTTCATTTCCTTTGTGAAAAACTTGACGTCTCAGCAGTGGCGGACCCAGCACCCGGCCGGGGGAGAGGGGGGCGACCGCGCGTGTTGGGCTCCGACGGAAGATTTTTGGGAAGGAGGCAGACCGCCGGCATCCGGTTTGGAAGAAACCTGCTCATCTTCTTCCTTCTCCATTTTTTTTGTAATGAGATTGGGCCGTTGTTGCCAGTCAGGCTGTTTTTTTTAATTGGGTTGGCCATATGTTATTCGACCTAGTAATTAATTATATAAAGGCCCAGCCTTGCCATTTTCTTTTTCTTTTTTTTTTTGTAATTGGGTTGGGCATCTGGGCTATTTGTTTTTCGGCCCAATAATAAACTATATAAAGGTCAACCCATGAGCCCAACCCATTTTTATCAATAGAAATTAAAATGTGTGGAAACAACATTCATTTCCTTCTTCATCCTCAACCTCAAGGTTGCGATTTGGAGACTTGGAGTTCCTGTTCCTCTGTTGCCGAGTTCCGCGGCTTCCGCTTTGACCTGCCGTTGATTCCTCACCGGTCACCACCACCGTCCACAGACCGCCGAGTGAACGGCTGCGAGATCTACTGACCGCGACGCCGTGAGTTTCTCATTTAAATCTGCCCATCATTTTTTGTTTATTTTGTTTATGGTGTTATTAGCTATTTATGAGTTAATTAACTTATTTTCATGAATCATGATTTATAATTATGATAGTTTCCTCTTTCCAGTGTTGTTTAGGGTTTAGGAAAATTAGAAATTTGGAATTGGGGAAACTAAAATTGGATTTGGAATTGAATTTGGATTTGGACTTGGAATTGGAATTGGAATTGGAATTGGAATTGGATTTAGGGTTTAGGGTCTGGAATTGAATTTCAAATTGGAGGAATTGGAAATTTGGATTTGGTATTGGATTTATGAATGTTGGCACTTTTAATGCATTTACATATATATTGAGTAATTTTTAATATTATTTAATTAAATATTAATAAACGATCTCGCTTTTACGATCGCTGATTGTCGAAGTTGATCGGTCAACGTCCGCCAGGGCTGAGCTTCAATGATGGGTCCGCCACTGCGTCTCGGCTTCATCATTCGATCCGTCTTGCAAGTGAACGGTAATAACCAATTAAGCACAATAATTTTGTAATAAAAGAATTAGAATATGGAGATTCTGTAACTAATTCTAAAAATAAATTTTATGAACCAACCCGAAATGACAATCGGGTTAGAGAACAACAGTATATGTTAATTTAAGAAGGAAAATATAAGATATTGATGCTGTAGAAAAGAATGGTTAGCATTATGCTATGTTCTAGCATAAATGTAGAGTTCAAGAACAAGAGAGAATCCATAGCAATACCCAGAAATATTAATTAACCTCCAAGAGAAAACAAATATAGTGTGGAGAATTACAAAAAATACCTAAAAGCTAAGCAAGTTAACCCTCTAGTCATGCTTGTTAGGTTTTAGTTGATTTTGTAATTGGCAAATTTTGTGAATAAAAAGGATTTAATTGTATAGGTTGTTAAAGTTCAAAGAGTAATGTACAAATAGTTCAAAAGTTAGTTAGTAGGTTTAGGGTTTCGAGTTTGGAAAAAGGAGGAAAACGGTGCCGATTTTCGCTGGACTGTCTCCAAAGGTTGGCTCGAGCTACAAAAGTAGAAACATCGTCGCTGGACTATCGCCCCTCCTTCTCTCAAGCGACACACTGTCGCTAAGACCTCGCTCGAGCGACAGTGCTGTCCGGAAAATTTTTATTTCACGTTTTATAGGTTTTTTTCCTGACCCATTTGTTTCTTGACTTACCTATAAATACTAGAACTCACATGGACAGGTTTTCCAAGGTTGAACAATTGAGAGAACTTCATCTATGAGAGAATCATTCCACATTATCTTTCAACCTCTTCTTGTGTGAGATCTTTTGAGAGAAAAATATCAGTTTTAAAATTCAAATACAAAAAACCACTTCCTTTACATCTGATCAGAGATCTGAAGTTGAAGGAAGTTGACATGAGTTTCTGTCTCATGATCCACGGGAGATAAACGAATGTACAAGGCTTGGAGTGCTGAAAGGTAGCAGATTCCACGGATAATTCTCTGCTACCTGTGCCTGCTGAGGTTCCTGCTTCTCCTTCTGGTTTTTATAAAACTTTTTAATTTGTCCAAATTGCTTGCAGACCCTGCATTGTACTCCTGGCCTGAACCAACACCATTTAGGTGAGTGTCATTTCCTCTTGTAGTGTAGACATGGTGGATACTTCCCTCTTTTACCAGCACTTTTGCTGTTCTCAACCTCCTTTTTCTCATTGGATATTTCTTCACACCATAGCTTGTTTGAGCTTTGTGTTTTCCCTTAATGAATAAGGCTCCTTCAACCTATTCTTCATGTCTTATCAACCTCCTCTACTCTATGGCTTGAAGAGCATTGACTAGCTCAGACAAGGATATAATGGACGGATCCCTAGAATCTTCAAGTGAGGAGATCTTGGCTTCGAACTTTTCAAGTAAGCTAATCAAGACCTTCTCTACTATCCTTTTATCTGGCAAATCATCACTTAGCAGCCTTATTTGATTCGCCACTTTCATCAACCTATTAGAAAGCTCTTTGACAGTTTTTGACTCCTTCATTTTCAGAGTTTCAAACTCCCTTATCAGATTCAATACTTGTATCTGTCTTGTCATCTAATTGTCTCAGAATTCTTCCATTAATTTATCCCAGGCTTCCTTTGTAGTTTCACAGGTTATGATCCTTGAGAAAATTGCATCTGAGACAGCAGATTGAATACAAAAAAGGGCCTTAAACTTCTTTGCAACCTCCTTACTATGTTCCTTCAACTGTGCAATAGTGAGATTTGCTCTCTGTAGTGGAGGTTCAGCTTCTGTTTATGTGATTTTCCATAGATTGTAGGCTTTCAAGTATGCCTTCATCTTTGCAGCCCAGAAGTTATAGTTTTCTCCTATAAATATTGAAGGTAATGGGGCTGTAAAACCACTGGAAGCCATTACTCACACTCACTAGTCACTAGCCTGATTTTACCGAAGGTTTCTTACTGGTTTTTTCTTAGGTTTCTGCCTTACTTTCTTTGCAGCATGTTTGAAGGCCAGAGGACTCTGATACCACTGATAGAATATGAAAACAAAAAGGAAGAAGAACTTAGATTTTCATAGACAAAGATGATAAAACTGGCTAGAGCCATACATATACAAGACCATACTTTAAACCTTAACTTTCTACCTACTACCAATCACTTTGTTGGACAGTATATCTAGTACTAAATTGGACCATACTTTGCTAGACTTTAACATATAACATAAAGCTAGAGGTAAGTACAACAAAACATAGACTTATGATAACAAAAGTATCAATTTCAAATGTCAATAGAAACAATTCGGTTTGGATGATTCATCCGATTATCAAACCTAAAATTTAAACATTTCTTGAAAGATGCCCAAACCCTTGATGGAATTTCAGTTTTCATATAAACTATTCTATTAGTTATATCTGCACATACAAAACTGTAGAAGAAAAACAAAAAATGAAGGTACGAAAAGTAAGCCAATGCAAATAGTCACAGCTAGAAAATTGAAGTTTCGCCATTGGCCAACTACACAGCAACAAAACAGATTACTACACCCCTTTACCTTTTCAGCATCATTCTTTATTTCTTTTTTGTTTTAATTTCTATTTTTGTTCATTCAACTTTCCTCTTCTTTTGAAACCCTCGTCCTTAATTTTTTCCCATTTACAGACTCAACAATTTCTTTCATTTTTGTTTTGTTATTATTGTCACTTGATAATTGATTGTTTTCATGGGCGGTCCTGTGAGTGAAAAACCTTCAATATTTGATGTTTTAATATGATGATAAATATATGTCACAATATGAAGTAAATATCACAAATGCATCAAAACAAAAGATAAGTGGCACAAGAAATGAGAATTCATTAAAATATGGAAAAATAATATAAAGATTTTGTATTTATAAATTTGTCAAAATTGTCTAAATCAAACGAAGAGCTAGCTATATGTAGGGAATGTTTCAAATCCTATTAAATAGAGTTATAGATGAAAGAATTGCATAAAACGTGTCAAAAATGCGAAACGGGCCTAGCCTGGATAGCCATTCAAGGGCTAGGCAAACGGCACTGTAATAGGCCACCGATTGTATTCACATACATGAGAAGAAAGAAGGGGGGAAAACGCACTCAGCAAGGAACTAGAGATGTAGCGGGGAATCAAAATTAATCTTTAGTTAGTTAGCAAAGGTATTACAGGGTTATTGAGGGAGTGAGGAAGTTAGCAATAAATGTGAAAAGCTGGGAGGGGTTAATGGTATTCACGTTTTTTGTGTAGTCAAAGGAGGGAGAGTCTAGGCTTCTCAAACGCTTTCGATCTCTTTCCTTCTCTATTGTTCTTTTCTATGAATAACAAAGCTTTTCTCTGTTGAATTGATAATTCCTATTTCAATTTATAATCTCACTTTGCCTGCATCTGTTGGATGCTGGATTCTAGCCAGCAATCATAGGTATCTATCAAATTGGTATCATAGCATCGATAATGGGAGGATGAATTAGGAGTCTTTGAGTTCAACTAATTTAGTTAACGAATTGGAAGTAAGTGTTAGGTTTTTATTTGTATTGGCAAATTTTAAGACAAAAGAATTATTGTAAAAAAATAGGAGGAGTCTTTTGGAGGGTTGTATAAATGAATTAGGAGTTTTTGAGTTAAACTATGGTGCAAGAAGAAAGTGTCGTCGAATTTACGCTAGCTGTCACCTAACTGATGCTCGAGAGTCCAAAGCACGATCATTGTCGCACGTCTGTCGTCTAGCTCTCGCTCGAGCGATACACCTGCCGCTAGTTTGATGCTCGACCGATGGTGATTTTTGAAAAAAAACCATAATTTGTGTTTTTCGAGTTTTATCTATCATAAACTAACTAAACAACTTCTATTAAAAATATCCAATGCCCAATACGTTTTTCCGTGTTGTTGATCATTATTTTACATCCCTATATAATTATTCCAAGATCCAAGAACGCATCCAAATATTGAGATTAACCTTTTTATTCTTGAGATCAATCAACAACAAGTTTGAGAAAAACATCGAATTCTTATAATTCAAAACACCCACTTCTTAGATATCATCATGAATGTACTTTCTCAATAGCTTTCAGAGGTTACTAAAGATTGAAAGAGGTTGGACAAGAAACATAGGTAGAGTACAAGAACGAGACGTTCTTGGCGTGCCACAGAAGATAGACAATTCTAGAAGATTGGGAGTAGCTGTGAGTGAAGCATGTTCCAACGGATCTTGGAAATAACAGGAATTAGATCAGCGAGTCTATTGGATTTTCTAGGCTGAATCATACTATAAGTTCTTATTGTTTATGCTGAAAACTATTGATTTGATCCCAGAGTTTTTACCCAATTAAAGGTATTTACCGTCATCAAATATTGTGTTATTTACTACTATAATTATTTATTACGGTAATTCAACATATGGTAATTTGACTTGATTGATTAAACATCTAGAACAATTAAAAAATGACTTGTTGCTTTTAATTAATAAATTTAATTTCGTGTTATTCACATGTTATGTGATTTTAAGGTTGAAATAGTAACTTTCAAGTGGAATCAGAGCCCAAATTTGATTCCTAATCTTAATTTTCTAGATGAGTAGTTCATTGTCTATCCCGTCATATTTTGATGGCAATAACTATGCCCATTGGAAAGTTAGAATGTGAGCCTTCCTGAAATCGATGGATGAGTATATTTGGTTGAGCATAGTGAGTGGTCGGACCGCCCCATCTACCATAGTTGCAGGTATAGTTACTCTTACTGATATTTCAACTTGGTCTAAGAAAGATTTAGATGAGTGTAATTGGAATAGTATATGGCTTCATGCTCTATCTATGGCCGTATCACCTGAAGAATTTAGGTGTGTGCCTATGTGTGAGGTTGCTAAAGAGGTTTGAGATATTTTACAGACCACACACGAAGGAACTTAGGCTATTAAGAATTCTAAGTTACAGATGTTGACCATTAGGTTTGAAGAAATTAAGATGAAGGATGAAGAGACCTTCGATGACTTTTATGTGAGCTTGAATGACATAGTTAATTCTAGTTTTAACCTAGGTGAGAGAATTTCTGAGTCTAAAATTGAAAGAAAAATCCTGAGATTATTACCTAGAAGATTTAGGCATAAAGTTATGGCTATTGAGGAGAGCAAAGATCCGATGCTTTTAAGATTGAAGAATTGGTTGGATCTCTCCAAATTTATGAACTAGCTGCATCTTAACCTAAGAAGAATAAATACATAGCCTTGAACACTGTTAGGGAAGAAGAGTATGATACATCTGATTCAAAATCACTTAATAATGAGGAAACAACCTACTTTGTTAAGAATTTCAAAAAAATATTTATAAAAAAGAAGAAAACTAAAGAGAGACATATATATAATTCCAGTGAGTCTAAAATAAATATGTGACATGTCATAAGTGTCAATGTTTTGACCACTATAGAAGTGTGTGCCCTAATGGTAAGAGAAATCAGGGTAAACCTATGAATGAAACTTTTACTGATGACGAGTCTAGCTCGGATAATCAAAGTGAGATGTCTATACATGAGAAGAGTGGGAAGTTTATGGCCTTCACTGCTAGGATTAAAAGTGAGTTTGATAAGGACAGTGAAAAGATTGAGAAAGTTGATAGTGGTGAACAATCTGAGGATAAGATTTGTGAGGCTTATCAAAAATTATTTGAAGAGGGTCTTAATATTTAAAAAGGTGAATAAAGCTATGCTTAAGAATATTAATGAACTTGAGTTAGTTAGAGAGAAACTTGTAGCTGATCTTTAGGAGTCTTCCTTATACATGAACAAACTGTAAATAGATCCCTAGAGTTTAAGATTAAAGATATTACAAGTAAACTTGAGAAGTCCTCTAGGAGAGTTAGTGAACAGACCGTTGAGAATGAAAAATTAGAATTACGGGTTAAGAACCTTCTGAACGAACTTGAATATTCCAAGTCTCAACTTCTTACTTTCTCTAGTGGATCTCAAAAACTAGACAGTCTATTGGGGTTAAACATGCCGACTTGGAACAAGGGAGGTCTAGGATATAATCAGACATATAATAATAGGCTAGTACTTCTAAAAACATTTTTATCCCTACCACCAACCAGCCTATGTATGTTCCTAATCCTGAACTTAAGAATAAGGGTATTGTAGGACAAAGACCTACTAGACAATATAGGACTTACCAACCTAGGTATAGATATCAGCGATCATATAATTTTGGACCTAGTTTTCTCCCAACATGTTTCAATTGTGGTGAGTTAGGACATAGAAGGCATTGGTGTTATAAATTCATGAATAGAAATAGAAATCAGAATTTAACTAGAAATAGAAATCAGAATTTCACTAGAATTAGAAATCAGGATTCTAATAACCAAATTGAATTCCTTACTAATCAAGTGTGTCATTTGACCAAGTTTATGATAGAGTTGACTCGGAATAAGTCTTCCTTTAGTCAGGATTGGGTAAAAAAGAGTGATATAAAAAAAATTAAAAATTGATCACGGTGCTCTTAAAGGTAAGAGCGTTTGTATACCTAATTGATTATGTACTTTTGATGCATGTTTATACTTATTAATTGTGATTCATTCATTATTATATGTATCTCATTTTTTTGTTTGATTTTATTTTTTAGGTAGTTTGATTTAAAAAAAAAACTTGAAAAATTGAAAAAAAAAGGGAAAAATTCTTTACTACATCATGATATATGATTTAATTGAATATTTGTGTTGTGATAAAGTATGAATTTAATTGATGTGCTGCAACATATTTTCCATTACCTTGTTTAGGTTGATGTGGAATACTTAGTATAAGTTTCTTCATGTTCCATATGCACTGCACACACTATGATCTTGTGAGTAAGTCTTGACCGAGCGTGTGAGATTTGGGATGGCCATCATCTTTTGCTAAGGTGACCTTGAACATGGATTGACCTTAATTTAGTAGACCTAACCTCGAGTACATCCCCTTAAGTAAAATAAAAATGTTTCATTTTATATTTTTCCTTGAAACCTATTTGACTTTAGTAATTAAGACTGAGGGGTTTCTCATAATCTGATATCCTATGGTCAATTGACTTCGAGTGATCGGCTCAAAACTCGTTATAGGGATCATCTTAGTCGCTTAATATAGAATATTCTACCCATAAGAGTGAAAAATTGAAGAGAAAAATGATGAGCTTAAAAAAGAAAATGTAAATTGTGTGGAAATCTATATATGCTCAAAGTAAGGGGGAGAAAATAATAATAATATGCATGAAATATGAGCTTCATTTACAGGTCCTACTATGCATTATTAGTTTGACTTTCATTAGTAGGGGAATAAATTTATTTAACAGTGATGTTTAGCATGTCCCTTCCTCACAAATATAAGGTTTGGAGTCTTGATTACAAAGAATTAGTGGCACCTAACACACATGAATCATTTATACAATTTACTCCATTTAGACTTGATTGAATATGTAGGAAAGTTTACTGATCATTGATTATGCTTGTACATGCTATCAACTACATCTTTGAGTTATTATATATTCTTTGTTACCTTCGTCATTTGTGAAAAAAAGGGAGAGATATGATGAGATGCATTTAAATTTTAGTTTATTTTGTAGTAAATGAGAGGTTTTTTTTTTAATATGTCATGATTTTTTGAATGCCTAGGCTTTTTAGAGTTTTAATGTTTTGATATATTAATGTTTTAGTTGGTGTTTTGATTAACATTAGTATTGCTTCTCAAACTAGCTAGCATATTATAGTCTATTTCAATGATTATTTTTCATGTATCATGTGCTTTCACACTTCATATTTAAGTTATTAATTTCAGGAAACAGGTTTTAAGAAATGTAAGAGACAGACATTCAGTTTGAGTTTGAGTAGATTAGTTTTGTTTTTGCATCCTTGACTAGTATTGTATAATTTTGTCACAGAATGTCAAATGCGGAGATTGTTGGGTTTTTAGCTGTATTGGCAATTCTTTAGAAAAAAGAATTATTGTAAAAGAATAGAGTTGTTACAAAAGAGTTGTAAAACTTAAGCAGTCTTTTGGAGGGTTTTATAGATGAATTATAAGTATGGAACAAGAAAAAAGTGTCGTCGAGTTTATGCTAACGTGTCGCCTAGCTGATGTTTGAGCGTCCGAAGCAGAATCATTGTCTTCCACCTATCGTCTAGCTCTCGCTCAAGCGGTATATTTATCGCTATTATAAATATACAATGCACAATACTTTTTTACGTGTGGTTGATCATTGTTTTACATCCCTATATTATTATTCCAAGATCCAAGAACGCATCCAAATATTGAGATTAACCTTTTTGATTCTTGAGATCAATCAACCACAATTTTGGAAAAACGTCAAATTCTTATGATCCAAAACACTCTTCCTAGATATCATCAAGAAGATACTTTCTCAATAGCTTTCGGAGGTTACTGAAGAGGGAGGTTGGACCAGAAGCATAGGAAGAGTACAAGAACGAGGCGTTCCTGGCGTGCCACAAGAGATAGACAATTCCAGAAGATCGAGAGCAGGTGTGAGTGAAGTATGTTTCAACCGGTCTTAGAAATTGCAGGAATTAGATCAGCGAGTCTAGTGAGTTTTCTAGGCTGGATCACACTGTAAGTTTATATTGTCTATAGTAAAAACTACTGGCTTGATCCCAGAGTTTTTACCTAGTTAAGAGTTTTTTCCATCATCAAATCTTGTGTTATTTGCTACTTTAATTATTTATTGCGACAATTCAACATAGGAAAACTTATTTTTATTGACTAATATGCATTTAATTGATAGCAATTCAACATAGTTATTTGCTGCTTTAATTATTTATCGCGTCAATTATTTAGTTATTTGTTGTTTTTAATTGACATTTAATTCTGCGTTATTCACCTATTAGGTGATTTTAGGGTTGAACTAATAACTTTTAGTGAGGATTGGGGGAATGCATTTAGAGATTCAGGAAGATATGTGAGCGATAAGAAAGGAATTCCAGAGAGATGGCAAGAATAATGGAGCAGTTGGAGATGATGGCTAGAAAACTGGAAGGGCAGGAGCGTGAAAGAAAGGAAAAAGGGCCAGAAGTGATCTAATATGAGGTTTTAGTCAATTCAAAAATCCCAACCAAACCAGAGGAGATTGGAGTGAGTAAAAATTGTTGGAGTAGAGTAGGTAGCCGTTTAAAAGTTGGGATGAATTGAAGAAGTTGTTTCAGGAACGCTTTCGATTGTCAAGGGAAGGAACGATCCTAGAAAATTTTTGGCATTGCAACAAGAGAGTACAATGAAAGAGTATTGACGAATATCAAGATCCTTACTGCTCCGTTGTTGTCATTGCCAATCAAGGTGCCGGAGGGGAATTTTGTGAATGGATAGAAGCCCATGATAAGGGCTGAGATTAGAATTGTAACACCCCCAAATCTAGATAGCTAGATTTGAAAGAATTAACATTTAATTTATCTCTTAAAATCGTAAATGCAGAAAAATAATTAGATTTTTCTTTGACGTAATACAAATGAATGACTTCATTTATGAAAAATCGTTCATACTTAATAAAATATAAAATAATCAGAACTTGACTTTCAAAACAAAATAAACATTTAACTTTAAAATAATTTGTGTTTAATAAAATATAGGACAATTAGATTTATTGTTAACTTTAATTACAAAAACGAATTCAATATTTAAACATGATAATATTGAGTCTGTATCACCACAACTCATCATCTCGAATCATCTTGCCTTAATCATCTGAAAACGTGAAGGGATAACATGAAATAAGCTAACACTTAGTAAGAAAACCTCATGCATATGATATATGCTTATTATGCATATATTTTAAAATCAAAGAATTTCTTAATATATATCTCATTTCTTTCATTTCTTTAAAAACCTAACATTGACGTCGTGAGCTCATTGGTATACACATAGCCAATCGGAATGCCTTGAACAATTATTATTTAGAATCCAGTTGAGTCCTCCGGTAGTACCGCAAAGCGGTTAATATAAATATTATCATTCAACATTGACCATTTGTCGGGTGCACCGAACTCCCACGCCACATTTTCCACTCACACGTTTCATGGCAAAGACATCACCTTGTAACAAATATGTAATGAGAAATATTAATGACATAAAACATAAAAATCAAATAGCATGTTAACATAAGGAAAAATAGGACAACACATTTATACATTTAACCGTATGACATATGCATGAAAATGGGGAGATGTTTACTTACCTCGAATCCTTATCAATTTACTTTCTCAATAGCAAGTGGAGTTATCCTTGATCGCATACGAAGTCAACGTATCAATTATCCTAAACCATTAAATTTATTAGAAACTTCAACAAGCTTGTTTTAATAATTGTTGTTGTTGTTGTTGTTTAACCATGTTGACACATTTTCTTAAATATTCAATCGTAACATTGCTTCTTGAAACTTTAATTTCCTTTTTTTTCCTATTTATTTATTATTTACTAATAAATAAAATACCATTAGGACAACTAGGAATATTGCACCAATAAAACAAATCAAATGGTAATAAATTTATGATATACCAAAAATGGCTATTTCCTTGAAATCTGTCTACCAAATTGTAATTCAAAATAGTGTATTATTTTAAGCTTTGTTTACATGATTAAAACTAAATTAAAAGTTCCACGAATCATCAAAAACTAAAAACGAAAATTACTGTCTAAATGTATTTTTGTCCTATATAGATATTATATGATTAAATAGTAGAAATTGGTATAATGATGCATAGGTAAACTAAACAGATTTTCTTTATTATTTAATTACACAAATATACCCTTCGCATGTAAATATTGAGCAACTCCATAATCATTCCTAATTGAACTACATATTGGTTGTACGTTTAAGTGATGCTAGCTTCAAATGAACAAAAAATATAATTCCAATCAAGAATGAAAATAATTAAATCCATGCATCCAATCTTTAGTGAAAATTATCTAAAAAGAATCAAAATAACGAGGACAAGTTAAAGATGTCCTTACTTTTAAAATTAGGGAAAATTACAGCCAAGGTNCTACCCAAACTTGAAGAACACAAGGGGAATTTGAATATGATGAAGAAATGGATTGATTTCTTTTTGCTTTGGAATGATATATAATTTCAATAATAATTTTCATCATCTTCCCATGAACAAGGATCACCTATTTATAGCTTTAAAAAATTTGGTATGAAATGGTGTTAAAATTGTATTAAAAGTCACCAACATTTAAACACAACGACTATACAACAGTAGAAAACGGCCAAAATATTTGATCTATGCAGTCGCATTCATAGATCGCATAGGCCAAATCTATGCGACTGCATAGTAGAAACCATATCGAGGCCTCAAGTCCCGGTATATGGCCATGCGACTGCATGGTTTAGTGAACTATGTGGTCGCATAGTTCACTCATACAATATCTTGTTCCATATTTTTCATTCTAAACACGATTTTCTCAAATTTGAACAACAATTTTCAATAATCCCCCACTCGTTTAATATTGATTAAAATCTCATATTCAAAATATACAATATTCGGTATAATGATTAGATATCTTTCGATTTGGATATAACCGTAGTGAGTTCAAACAAAGTAAAGTCGGAATCAAAGGTAGACAATACTGGTAAGAACACACATACAGACACACACACACACACACAAGTATTACGTGCTCTTCAACAAAGTTTTAAGAGAGAAACTCCAACTCTCTATTGAGGCGGTACCACCTCGTAATTCGTTTAGGTGAAGTTCTTCCAGTATTTTTGTTACTTTTAAAAAATACTTGTTTTTGGTGCTGAACTTCATTAGAGCTTAAAGTTTAACCTCACTTCAGTAACAACCAACATTATTACAACTAGGATAGGGTTATTGTGGATTTAAATAATACTGAAACTATCCACATATCAAATAACTTGTTGTTACCCTTTGAACCCTTGAATTACCATTTGAGTAATGATATGTAGGATTGCCATCATTGGTGGACCTTTTTAGTTCAAGAGTTTCAACCGCATCCTCCTCAAATTAGAATTCAATAAATCTCTATTTAGAGGTTTAGTTAGAGGATCCACCGAGTTCTTAATTGATTTTACATAATTTAGGAAAATTATTCCATTCTAATTTATTACCTTATGTAGTCATGTCTTAGACTCATATGTCTAGACTTTTCATTGTATACCTCATTGTATGCTTTTGCTAACGTGCCTTGCCTATCACACATGATAGGTATCGAAGATGTATTCTTCGGTCCCAATGGTATCTCATATAGGAGATCCTTAAGCCACTCGGCCTCCTTCTCGATTCTCGATAGTGAAACAAATTCAGATTCCATAGTTGAGCATGTTATATATATATATATATATAT
>CAIGRB010044771.1:0-20741 GCA_903798255.1 Fraxinus quadrangulata
ACTTAATCTTGTCGGTTAGCTAGTATTGGAAGAGGCAGATTGAAGTGGGAGATGGAACAATCAGAACATTTGGCTAGGTTCGACATGTTCCGGACTTAGAAGAAGAACATCATCTCACTGAATATCCTTGAATCGAAAAGGTACATGTTCTCTGGTGCATGTGGAGTTTTGCAGGTTTGGAGGGGTGTTCGTGTTGTATTGGAGGGGCGAAAAAAGTCTCAGTTATATATCTTGCATGGTTGACCTAGTTTTCATATTTTAGGTTAAATTTAGGGTTTGGTCTTGTCTCCTATAAATAGCAGACTCTTCATTCAATTTTTTTTTTTTTTTTGGCGGAACCTCCGAAATTTTATTAATATATCCTCACTTGTGGCAGAAGAATACCGTAGTTACAAATGATATCAATAAAATCAATAAATGAGAAAATACTACTTCCCTTACAGTAAAAATAAAGAATAATAGGAAAGCAGTAGAAAATGAGTACTACTTCCCTTACAAAAAGTATAAGTGTAAGCAAAAATAAAAGTAAAAGCAAAATACAAATACTTAAACTCTAGTGCTGGGCAAACCATATCTGTCAATCTGAGCAAGCGCCTTGATATGTCGTGGTAGGTCTGCTGGTCTATATTCCTAGTATGTACGATGATGTCACCCTCGATAGCAAGTGCATCTACAGCTTGGTTCCCCTATCTGAATATGTGGAAAATCATATCTCTATCAAAGGAAATGATATCTGCAATCTGTCTGAGTATCCCCTGAATAGGCCACGGTCTGCCACCTCTGGTAATGCAGTAAATGGCCACAATCGAGTCTGCCTCAACCCAATTATCTGACAAACCAAAATATCTAGCCAGTAGTATCCAATCACGAATAGCCCTAAGTTCCACTTCAAATATCATACACTGCCCATATGAAGCTGAGAAAGCCCTAATACATTTTCCTGCATGGTCCCCGATGATATCTCCCCCACTCTCAAACTCATCCTGGACACAACCATCGGTGTTGATCTTGACAGATCCAAATGATGNGATCTTGACAGATCCAAATGATGGGGTGCGCCACCAAACCATAATAGGAAGAGGAGATGGGGGGAGAATCAAAGAAATACCAAAAAGTATACAAATTTCATCTTCTTGTTTGCTTTTCTTTTAAATTTTGTTCTTACTTATTTGTTTGTATGATCTGTATTTCATATTGCGCCACATCATATCCTCAAATTCCTAATAAATTGGTACATAGACACATTACAATGTCTCACTCTCAGATGTTGCCTTTGAGTTCAATTTCTTTTGGTTTAATATGGTGTCAATAACAATAAATATTTTTCGAGTTTGTCGGTTCTCGTTGACTACAACCTATAGGAACCATGCTTTTAGTAGAATTGACAATGGGTACTGGTCTCCAACTAGAAAATAAAGTGAAACTCGATCTCGAGATGTATCGACAATATGTCTCTTCTAGGCCAACTAAAATTATTTTGGTCAGCAAAGAAATGACCAACTAAGTAATTTGATTGGTCGGTAAAAAAGCGTTTTCACCTACTATTTTTTGGTTGGTATAAAAAAAAAAATCTGATCGAGAAAGCCATGGTTGTAGCGACAAGAATGGATCTCCACAAAATTACAAAAGAGATGCGAGGCGTAGATTGGTTCAATTTTGGGGACATTAAAAAGCAATATTTTTCTTAAGTTTGATTTAAGTACTCTGGGATTGGATTTTTGGGTGAAAATCGATTTTGTTGGGGATCTTAGGCTTGAGCCGAATATTTTGGATTGAGTCACGTCAAATATTACCAAGGAATCACCTAGGGAAATATTTGACGGTGATTTTTATACAATTTTTGGTTTTTTGTTGTAAATTTATCAACAGAAATACCATCGAATAAATATTATGCCCCTAGCAATTTTGGCCCAATTTTAATTGAAATTGTGACCTTTTTAATGTTCAGTGGGACCCGCATGTGCGTTGCGGCTGACTTTGATGTTAACGGTCAGAAAATTCATTTTTTTGAAGAGAAAAATTGCTACCAAATAGGGCCTATATATTTTTTATATATTTTATTTCAAAAATTACATATGAATTATCGACGGAAAAGTACCGACGGATGATAGTCATCACTAGTTCCGTCAGTATGCATTGTCTTTTTAGATTTAAATAATTAATAAAATATATTGTCGAAAATTCGTTGCTAATAGCAATGAATTTCTTCTGTCGCTAAAATTTCATCATTGAAGCAGTAGTTTCTAGTAATGCAATTTTACCTTCTTTTTTTTTTGGAAAGATACATATTGGTAATCTATTCACCTTCACTAACATTTTTTCTAATCCACACATCGTCACTAACTTTTCCTATGGATCACATATCTTAATACTTGAGGAATTGAGAAAAAATGGAAATTAAATAAGAATAAATAGACCAATGATAGAACATGTGAACTTTTCCCCTCTTTATATGTACCAGCATTATGGGAAATGCACCTGCAGAAACGGATGGATTTCAATGATATAGAGACAATGGATAGAAAAAACCAGTCTCAAGAACCACTAGAACCAAGAAAAGGCACCACACTAATCCGAACTTGCTTTAATGGGCAAAATGCCTCATCAGGTTCATCTCAAAGTTTCAACTCGTAATTTCTTTGTTAACACGAATCGATTTCACGTCATATACAAAATAAGTTTGTAGTAAGATTCAAGCTAACGTGATTGTTCTGTTTACCAGGTATTGGAATATTATCAATCCCATATGCATTTTCACAAGGAAGGTGACTTTGCTTAATAATACTTTTCTTGATTGCCAATCTCTGTTTTTACACGGGGTTACTTTGAAAACAATGGATGGATGTCAATCCTCAAATTAAAACTTATCCTAACATTGACTAACTTGCATTTGGGAGTAAAGAGATAGACATTATATCTACTTATATGTATCTTAAGTTGTTCGTACTCACGATTGAATTTCTAATATTAGAATGTGACAATCTGCACAAACTCTTCCAAAATATATATTTGCACATTTTCGAAAAAAAATATTGGAAGCAAGCACTTGTTTGTTCTGCTTAGTGCACTCGTGATGTTGTCAACAAGAAGGTTGAATCTATCCTCGTTGGCTTATGTTTCGCCATGTGGGGTATTGGCTTCTATTATCCTAGTTGGTTCTTTTTTTCGGTAGGCTCATTTGAAGGTGTCAATTTCCTAAGGTGACTTGTACCAAATATATTGCAAATATCGACTTCTCACAGGCTCTATATACCTTTTGAGTATCTAAATTTTGTGTACCTTCATTTCCATAGGTTTTGCTTATATGCTTTACATTAAGTGAAGAAAATTTGATGTCCCAAGTGACTTCAAATCTTCCACGAGAAGTATTAGTTTAAAAATTACAATCTATACTACACTAATAAATTTTGTAGCCAAGTATGTCATCATTGTTTCAACAATTGTCACTGCTCTAAAAGACGCATTGAGTTCGCATAGTAGCAGACCAATAAGCTTGATCATCAAAACAGTTTTGGTGATTAGTACAATTATTGTGGCATTAGTCATTCCATTTTTTGGAATTATAATGGCATTTATTGGTGTGTTTCTTAGAATTGGTGCCTCGATCTTGATCCCGTGTCTATGTTAACTGAATATCAATAAAGCTTCTCGAAAGTTGGGACAAAGTGATGGGCACCTACGTCTGTAAGAGACATATCAAAAAATGCCAAAACAAAATGAATAAGCTATTGTCTATACTTGTCTATATGATCCGAGTATCTTAATAGTCTTTTTTTTTCTTTCTTGGCAATTTTACTTTTTTATCTAGTTGAATATCAAAAAGAATGGAACTTAGAAATATAATTAATACATAATGAATAAAGAAAAAAGAGAAGCACGATAAAATGACAGATACATACAAACTCACATCCATGATCAATAAAAGCTTGTTTTACAAGGAAACAATGATTTATTTTTTTGGAGCCACTATTTAAATTCATCATTCACTGTTGAAAACTGCAGCTTCAGCAACGAAAATATCTGTTAGTAAAGGTCGATATTCCGTCAGTAACCATACTTATCGACGGAATTTTATCGTCGATGTATACCAAAGGTGAAAGTTCCGTCGGTAATTTTCGATGACATCGTCGGCAATTACTGACGGAGTCACCTACGTAAACTAGTCAGTCTGAAATACCAACAAATTTCTATGGCAACTATCAACAACTGTTTTGGCAAGACCGCTTGCTAGACGCGTGCTTGGTGCTCGAGCAGGTTTTTTAGCATCCCAACAAGCATTGGAAAAAGCACGTGAAAGCTTATAAAAATATAAACAAAATAATTGACTCTGTGTGGTACCGCAACATTATGGATATGAATGCTGGATTGGGAGGTTTTGCTGCTGCACTCCGGTTTCCATAATATTGGGTTATAAATGTTGTTCCCGCGATTGCTGAGAAAAATACCCCGGGTGTTATATATGAACGAGGACTGATTGGTATCTATCATAACTGATATGCTTTCTGTCCCATCTATTTTGACAGTTATGGTTGTAGTTCTTTAAAAAGATCGAACAATTGGCCTGCACTCGAACTCACATTCTTGCTTGAAATTTTAACCTATTTGAAATATTTTTTTGGCATATTAAGTATTATCTTCAATTTATCTGTTTTTGTTTTCTGTCTTTTAAGCTGCGATACAGACAAATTGCTTATGGTTATACTCAACTTTCAGTTTAAAAAGTGCATAATTTTTGGCTATGGGCTATTAATGGCTTTATTATATAATTTATACTATTGCTCTAGCTTAAAAATCGAATTTCTTTCTCATTCTATTCTTTCTGGTTCAGGTGTGAAGTGTTCTCTACATATCCAAGAACGTATGATCTCATCCATGCTAATGGCGTTTTCGGCTTATATAAGGAAAAGTAAGTCTTAACTTGGTGTTCTCACTGTTCTGATACTTATGCTGAAATCGGACCCTCCAAATGCCCGATAAGAGCTTGAAGGGTGATTTGTACTGAAATAAGATAATAAAATTTCAACGAAGTATGAGTAGTTATTTTTGGTTGAGTAGCGGGATATGTGTTGGCTAGGGATCTGCCTCCATATAGCAGCCTTCAAATAGGTATCTAGTTGAATGAAAAACTTCAAAAAAAAAAAAACAAATTCTAATGTGGAATGAAAGTTAAGATAGTATCTGTGTACAGTAGATCAAGCAAGGTAATTTGAGTCAATAGTGCGTCTTGCTTAGTTGAATTAACTTTTCTTTCCTTGATCCAATCTAGTATATTCTGCCAGCAAATTCTAAGTATCATCAAAATTAACAGAAAATGTGTATGAGTAATTTGTAACAATATCAAGACCGAAGTATTTCATCTAAACGTTCCTTTCCAGTGTTGGTCTCTTGCACTATAGTGGACATACAGTTGATCTAAAATGGATATAATGAAATGAAACTTTAAACAGTTCTTGATAAAATGAAGTTGATAGTTGTTCAGAATTTCTGCCTCAGATTTTTTTTCTTTTGCTTTGTTTAAAAAGGAAATGTAGTAGACTAGTCAACTACAACTTTATCAAATTAATGCAGGTGTGATTTTGAAGACGTTCTTTCAGAGACCGGATTTTGCGGCCTGAAGGTATTTCGGGATGAAGTTGATGTGGTCGTCAAGGTGAAGAAAATCATAAGAGGTGGGATTCCAAATTGATGGATCACGAGGACGGTCTCCTTGTTCCCGAGAAAGTACTGGTTGCAGTTAAACAGTATTGGGTGGGCAACTCGAACGCAATGAAAGCCAAGAAATATCAAGGTAGGACTCTGATAGATGGCATGATTGCACCGGCAATTCTTTCAATATGTTACACCATGTGAAAATTTTGAGGCAATAGTTTGTAACATTTATATTTATCTAATTGCTCTCAACTGTAATAGAGATTTTCCCAGGCTTGCCAGAGCTACAAGATGCCACACATAAACACTCCAATTAAGGAAAAAGAAGAGCATTTCATATTTTATTTGATCATTTGCATTTGTTATTTTGATATCTCTAGTTTTGGGGGGTCTTTTTGTTCGACGAAATCATCTTTCTAAAGCAAAGTTGTTATTTTTATGGTTCTATGAACAAAACTGTTGTCGTTTGTATTAGAAACATTTTGTTCTAATAGCAGATCATAAATGTAGGATCAGTTGGGATTTACTCATTTGGGTTTGATCGTACTTGAGAATAGAACTCGTCTGTGGACACTATACAGGCTACGTGCTAAAGTCCCGACCTCTTAACATGACGGGACTTTTACCCATCCGAACAAGTCGGTTAAATTTTTGTTCTCATATGAATTTGTGCTGAACAGTTCTGAGATAAATTCTAGTTGTTCATATAACTGTCTCCCATTATTGGCATTACAGGTTAAAACATGCTTTTAATACAGTCCAAGGCTGCTGTGTTTTTATGCATTAGATTTTATACATATTGTGTGGCCAATATTCTTCACCAAATTGCCAAATGCAGAAGATGACAAAAATGCCCCCCTGTCATTTGTTTTGTTTTGTGTTAATGTGTGACAGAACAACATCAATGGCAATTGGGCATTTTAGTAAATTTGCTAGAAAATCGAAACTTTCGATCATATCACTTGCCAGTTATTTTACCCATATTGTCCCTCAGTGTTCATGTACACTACGCCTGACTTTTTATAGGTGAAATGCCCAAATAGGATCAAGATGGAATCCAATAACTACAATATTGAAAGGTCATAAAATGCGAAAGCAATAAGTGGAAAGGTCCATCAAGTCCCAAAAAAAGCTCTTATGCATCAATTATTTCAAGTCCAAAAAAGAAGAAAATGAAAGGAGGAAACAATTCCTTTTGTTATGCCCAAGTGCAATCAACATTATCCCTGGATAGAGTCAAAAAAGGCCAAAAGCTACACCATAACATTTTTGAATTCTTCTCAACATATTGCATATCCCTTTTAAGCCTAGGAGTGATTGTCATTGAGCCAAGTTGCCTATGATCTCTCGTTAATTCTCCGTCTCATGTTACTCGGGTCAGAGAGTAAGCTATTGATATGTTTAACTACCAGCTATTTTTTTCTATCCTTCTCAGCAGCCTACACCAGACGTGGCCTAGTTTCTAACTTTTCTGTATGCAAAATTTAGAACTTCCTGCTGAATTCGAGGCTTTTTCTAGTTCCTAAGTCTGGTCATTTTCTCTTTTTCCTTTTTGTATGGTTATTACAATAATTTTTATCTAGTATTAAATATCCATGGCTATGGTCAGCACAAGTATTTCTCTTAACTTGCCTTCTGAAAACAGGAACACCTTCAGGGATGTTTCCTTTTCCTCTTACTTGAATGCAGATGAAGAAGCCTTTGTACTTAAGCTGGCAGAGGAAAACCGGAGTCGACTCGGGTCATCCGTGTCCATCGTAAATGAGCATGTTTACCTTGGAAGAAAGGACACAGAAGACACAGAAATTGATGTCTTTGGTGCCGAGAAATATTTCAATGAAGGAACGCATGATAGTCAGAAAATCACCGACAAGTATGTCCCGAATTGCCAACAAAAGAAGAACTATCCCCTCGATGTAAGAATGGCAACGCCAAGTATTCGATCTGAATCAACTTGGAACAGCTGGAGTGCGTTACTGCATCGTAGTTCAAGAAATCAGCAACCCCGAAAGACAATCAAGGTTCATGGAAAGAGATTCTTTGCTAGAATTGGTTGTAATTGCTCTTGTAGTGATAAGAATTCTGTCGAAATTCATGATTATGTGAGTGATAACTTTTCCAACAAGAATATGAACACTGGATTCGTTACTTGCAAAGAGAAACAAGCAGTCGAAACTTACAATATACTTGTTGACAAGTCCCAATCAAGTTCATGGTTCGAGAAGGATTGGCACTGCAAGGGGTTTGATGAAGTGGGTGTCAGATTGAAGACTGATGATCATTTCAGCTTCCCAGATTTTAATCCCGAGACTCGAAATCAACCAGTTAAGATGAAGCTGCAAGAGGAAGAGGATAAAACAAAGAGAAAATCGCTGGAACTTTTTACATTCCCAATACTGGAAAATGGGAAGAATTCCTTGTCGAATTGGGATGCAATCCCTCCAAGAATGAAAGAGATTGAAATCTCAGCAAGTTATAATGTCATGCATAGTGATACTGACAGTGATTCAAGTTCAGACTTATTTGAAATAGAAAGCCTGTCACACAGTTCCAACTACCCCTTTCTTACCAGGCCAGAATCAGATGACATGTCCAGCTGCATCACCCCAACATGTTGTTATGCACCAAGTGAAGCTAGCATAGATTGGAGTGTTGTCACGGCCTGCATGTTAGATTCTGTGGAGCCTAATTTTTCGCAAATCGATCTTAGTAGTAAGTGGTTGTACAACTATAAATCTTGTGTTGGTTTTGCTTGTTTTCGAATTCATCTATTTCTATTGCTCTCATGAGTAGGAATTAGAGTTTAATCCATAAAATTGCACAACTGATTTTTCTGTGCTGTCAGTTTCGGAAGAGCAAAGAACCACCACAGACACACCACACGATTCCTGGAGAATGGCCCTAAATGCAAAAACCAGACGGGGAAAAGATACGACAAAGCAGCGTCCAAGCATTCTTTTGAGTTGCAAGAATCACAAGGCTGTCGAAGTTGTAGGAGACGTATACAGGACAAATTATCACAAGGCATTTTCCAGTGCAAGAAGGCATCAGAGGTCTGAATCATTCACATCTATGAAAAGATTTTAGGCAGTGAATGAGATGGAAGAATTTGATCATATAAGAAGCAGGCAACATTCATTTGATGAGCGCTTCTTGTCTAGATCAAACTCTGGACTTGCTGCACATCTTTTGCTTATTCAGTAGATTAAATTTCATTAACATGTTCTCAGATGTCAGTTTTAAAATTTTACCAAGTTTATTTGAGTTGGGGACACCGCAAATGCAGGTTAAACATCTTTTTCTTGTTTGTTTACTGGGGACTATTGAAGGAGCCTTGTTCCTACTTGGATTAATTGTTAAACTTATTTAAGCAAGGACTATAGTCTAGGGCGACACCCTCCCCCCATGAAAATCACGACTCGTAGGTTGGTGGTGAGTTGAGGTAGGGATGTAAAGTGGGTTGAGTTGACCTCGCCTGGCTCATTTAGGCAGATTTTAGGCGAATTTGTGTATTGGACATATCTAAACACAACTTTCACTTCGAGGTACCAAAGTTCGACTTTTTGTGCAATATTCATTTTTTCTATGATATCAATACACAAGACTAAACAACTAATAAATTTTGTCGTGCTCCCCAGATAAAATATGAAATTAAGGGACTCAGCCTTGAGGATCATCTACCTTGAGCTACCTACACGGAACACTATAGAAACTCTCCCATCACGTGAAGTACAATCTATCCCTAGACATGACGGGAATCTCACGGACACTAGACTCTATGAGAGTAAGTTGTAAGCCATAGGCAATCTCGCCCAATCCTGTAATCAGCATTGAACTATCCTCAATGATAACCTAACATCAAGAATTTCATGGATCCCATGCTCTTACGAGAACAAAGAGACCCTAAAAGCTTATTTGGGAAATGTTTATAAATCATTCAAATTACAGATGGATAAAATTGAGTGGTGAATAAATGTGTAAAACTAGTGAATTCTATTGAAATGTGGGGATAAAAAATTGATTGTTTATAAACAGTTTGTAAACACGAGCCAAATATATGATAAATCATTGTCTAAGGCATTTTGGCCAAATATAACCACCAACTTACCAAATACGATCCACTAAGTACTTATTCAATTCACTTCGTTATGGCTAAAAATGTCTAAATGGTGACAGCCATTTGTTGAATAAATAAGACATTATACTTTTATATAAATTTTGTAATTTGTCTAGGGTACATTTCATCTATGGTCAATGAACATTTTTTGAAATTTCAATCGGGTTACCAAACTTTAATTTGTCTCAAATAGGTCACTGAATTTCATTTTAGTTTCAATTGTTACGCCGAACTTTAAATTTAATTTCGAATTTCACAATTATATCACATGCCATCTCCTAAATTAATGAAAGTTGCTTAATAGAAATCATATCTTGCAAAAATTCTTTCATATATTTGCTATGTAGCACCCAAATTTATCATTATGTCACATCATAAAATGTTAAAATAACAATTAAAAAAATGCAGATTAACCTTTTAATTTATAGACGTCATTATAATCCTTATTAGTCATTTTCGTTGTTAGGGCATCACGTTGCGGAACATCAGTTAATGTTATTAATATCAAGTATGTATTTTAGTGGTAAATTTTGAAACTATATTGAAATTCATTATAATCCAATTGAGACAACTTAAATTTATTGACCTAATTAAAATTTTATTCAAAGTATTGTGACTGCGAATGAAATACCAATTCATCCTCCAAAAATAAAGTTCTCGGTTTGGCGCCAAAAATCAAATTCTAGCTCAATTTTCATGGCGCGAGAGGGAAAACCCCCCAAATTCGTAGCAAAAATTCACGTTCCCGCCATTGATTCTACCCTCATAATGATGAAGGAAAACCCATTTCATTTAACCATTTCAACTTCATTACAAGGAAAAATCTCAAACTCTACAAAATGGATATGTCAGAAATAGCCAAGAAATTGGGCCTCTCGGAATTCAAACAACTCATCCGTAAAGCTTCTGAGCTTCGCCGCCTTGCTGACATCCAATTCGACTCTTCCGTCATTGGCGTCGTGAGTTTTTATCTTCAGTTTTAAGATAACCCATTACTGATAGGGTTTTGTTTTTTAATTTTTAAGATAACCCATTATTCGTTTTAATTGCTATTTGTAAATTGCTATACGTTCATTAATTTGCAGGGTGAGATTTGTAAGGCTATTATTTGCTTAGAGATTGCTTCTTCTAGGTAGTACTACGGGTTTACACATGTATAATTTATTTATTACTTCTTTTAAATTTTTTGTTGATTTTAAGATCTGATGATTTGTAATAATTAATTTTTTTAGGATGGAAATCATATTTGATCGTCAGACTGCGATAAAATTGAGTGGTTTGTCCGAGAAGGCTTATAGTAGATCCTTTAATTCGATGCAGAATGGCATTGGTGTAAAGTTAGTATCAATTTTTTTCACTAAAATTTTACTTTTCATTCATTACTTTTTTATGCATTGACGATGGAATGGGATATAGAAATGTATGTTTTATTACTTTGGTTGATTTGTTTAGGAACAAGCTTGATGTAAGAGAATTGGCTATTCAATTTGGATGCATTAGGCTCATTCCTTTGGTCCTCAAAGGCTTATCTCTGTAAGCATTGAATGTTTATCGAATCTGCTTTATTTTGCAAAATTGACTAGTTGATGTTTGATAAAATGGTTTTCTGAAGCAATGGTGCTGTTTTTTAACTCCGGTGTAATATGGATTAGTGCACGATGATCATTGCTTAGGAATGAAAATGAAAACAAACTCTTTTGATATGCATTTAATTGCTTTCTCTTTGAACTGATTTGAAATTGTTGAATTTTAGGTATAAGGAAAGATTTCTTACTTCATTGCCAGCTTCTCGTCGGGCAAGTACTGACTTCACTCGTCCTGTGTTTACTGCTGTTGCATTCTACCTTTGTGCAAAACGACACAAGGTACAGACAATTTTTCTCCAGGAAATGCACTTGATATATGTATTAATTGCCATATTGTCAATTGTGCTTTAATGTCATTATTTATTCATCATTTGCAAATTTTGCAGCTCAAGGCAGACAAAATTAAGTTGATTGAACTTGCTGGATCGTCAGAATCTGAATTTTCTACTGTGAGATCACAGGCTTCTTGTTTGCATAAAGTTGTTTGTACAAGGAAAAGTTATTTGCTTCTTTTAACTTAGCATATAATGAATGCTCGTTTGATGACACAATTTCAGGTATCTACTTCAATGAAGGACCTATGCTTTGATGCGTTTGGGACAACAAAGGAAAAGAAGGATCCTAAAGATGTTAAAGGAAACCGAGGTAAAATCATTTTTGTGATGTTTTGGATGTTCATAACCTTCTTGAACCTACTCATAAATTATTACAAAATAAAGTTAAAAAAGGCTTTCATTACATTGAGTGGCGCCTTGCTATACATGTGCTATTAGGCCTTCACTCACAACTCTATTCCTTATATTTTATTTCTCATCTTTTACATGCAGAGCTTCTAAATGCATTACCTGAAAAAAGGAGGCTCGAGGATGGAGGCTATTCATCTGATGATGGAGAAGAGGTAATCATTAGCATCACATCTTAACTATTATGATATAATTGCTATCATGTTTTGATAGTCCCTAATCACTGCAGAGAGGTGTGTACGTTTGAGTGAAAAATACTGTCTTTGCTATCACGATTGAGTCAATGTCCTGTAAAGGAAATCTTAAATGTATAGTTGGTACATTGTGTGGATCATTATGATAAAAAATCTAAAGTGGGTTATGCTTCAAGAAATGTGCAAGAACGGAGTATGAAATTATTTTGCTTCCTTTTCTCGTTTATCATTTTTGACAGCTAATGTAAATGAACACTGTTTCTTCTAAAGTTCTAATAGTCTCATGCCCTCAACAATATGCTTAGACTGCTTAGTTGATCATCGAATTTTGAGTATGGAAATAAACTTTTCAGATAGGTGCTGGGACAATCCCATGACATTTCATCTCACGTATCTTAAATTGAAGTCAAGAAATACTTACCAATTACGACATAGCACCTACTAAATTGTTTCACATAACTTTAACATACTACCTTACTCATGTTGCTTATCTGACTGACTTAGTTATTATGCATTTGAATTCATTGTGTCTCAAGGCCTAACTATACTTTGGGTGAAATGTGATCTTTTGCAGCCTTTTGCATACAAGAAGCGCAAACAGATGGATAATCGTGCCTATAATGAGTGGAAATCTGCTGTTCTCCAATCTAATAACACTGCCAAGGCAAAAGGTAGTGATGCATACTCCCTTTCCCCATAGTCGCACAAATTTAATCAAAGTAGCCACTTTATTTAGCATGAAGCTGAAATTTTCGGGTTTTAATCCTCCAGCTCCTGCTAAACGAAGCAGACAATCTGGTCTTAACTTTGTGAAGAAAGCTCCTGAAACCAGCGTGGAGGCTACATAAAAAAATAATTATGCCTTTTAGTCAGACAAAATTTTGCCAGTGGAGGATTTTGCTGGAAGATTCAATGAGAATTTTTGCATAACCTAATAAACTGTTAACTGTTACATTATTTATTCTTCTGTCTTGTCTCAAGAAATATGATGAGAAAGTGTTTATCCAACAGAAGTTGCTCAATTTGAATGAATGAAGAATGCTGTAAATATTGGAGGCTACATCATAAAATGGGTTATACAATATTTTAGCCTTTTGGTATGATTTTGTTTTAACCATTACATATTTGTCATTTGATTTTGTCTTAAGAAACATGATTAGAAAGTTCTTATCTTTCTTTCAAAAAATTAAAAAATGAAAAAATTGAGAGTGCTTACACTGGCGGACTCAGGGGGGTCCTGGGGGGTAAGTGCCCTCTCAACTTTTGAGATTTTTTTTTTTATTATTTAAATCAAAGTTAACAATTAATTTTAATAACATATTTTATGAAATTCATAACTGTTTAACTTTTATTAAAATTTACTAAAAATTTAATTTTAATCTCTATCAAATAAAGGCAAAATTACAATAAATTTGAATTTTAATAACATACTAATTTTTAAAAAATTTCGACGATCATACGCTAATTGAATTTATACATTATTTATATCATCTAAAAAATTATTTCGAGAACTACACTATGAGCATATCGAACAGTTCAATCAGATATTGAAAATAGTTAAAAATACATTAAACGTGAGTCTTAAAGAAAGACGTGTAATTCGCATTTTTATTAAAAAATTCAATTATTTTTTTAACATTTATTATTTTTGCGACACAAATTTCTTAATGTGATTTTCATCATTTTATTAAAAAAATTTATATGGAACATGACATCAAAATTATATGGGGTATGATTTTTTTGAACTTAAATTTTCGATTGTAAAATTTTTCCCAAGTTCTTTGAAAGTTCTATTGTAATTCCCTAACTTTAAAGTTCTGCGTCCGCTCCTGAGTGCTTACCCAACTTATAAGTTGCTCAATTAGAATGAATATGTTGTAAATATTGGGAACTTTGTACATGGTTTATACTTCAATAAATTTTTTTATACAAAATTAGAATTAGATACATTAAAATCTTCTATAGAAAATGTTAAAGTTAGTATTTGATTGTGGCTTTCGTGATAATGAACGGGATTACAATTTCATCCATTTCTTTTAAAATGATCTAAATGTTTTGTATAAAGTTTGATATTACACTTGTAACTATTTTTATAGTTTTAAATTGATACCTCGGAACAAGACTCGAGCTCAAATCAATAATCTGTTAAAACTTTTTTTATTATCACTTAAACTACGTCTGGATCGTAACTATTTCTATTATCTCGTCTATTTACATTTCATTAATATTTTTAAATATTCAAACTTGCAAATAAATAAATATTTTTGAAATAATTAGTTGACGCCCCTTGTATCTTTCTTGATTACTAAGGCAAGGAACACGATAATCTTTCTTGTTGCCGCGTCATCTCTCGATCAAACCCCAACTTTTTGACTTCCTTTTGCAAAATCTTTCAGAAATTTCTTCGAATTTGCTCAAAAAGTTGATATTAGAGTTATTTTTTTATTTTGGTACAGAATTTTTTATAATAAATTTTAAGAAAAAAATATTTTAGGTTTTAATTAATAATTATGCTTAAATTCCGAGTGATTAGTACTAAACAATAATATCCTTTATATAAATCGAAACACCAAGAACTCACCAGAAACCCAGATCAACGATCAAATTTCAATTTCATTCCTTTCACAAACACAAACCCATAAATCAAAATCGCGATCTTTGCATTTCCCAGAACAATTAGTACTTAATATGCAGATAATTAAAGGGGGTTTAGAGATTTCAGATGAAATGTTGGGAACGTTTGCTCCAATTGTTGTTTACTGGGTGTACTCAGGTATATATGTAATGCTTGGTTCATTGGAGAATTACAGGCTGCATAGTAAGAAAGATGAAGATGAGAAGAATTTGGTGTCCAAAAAGGATGTAGTTAAAGGAGTCCTCCTTCAACAGGCGGTTCAGGCTGCCGTCGCCACCATCCTCTTCGCCGTAAGTCCTTTTTCAATATCGTAAATAGCGAAATACATGTGATTCTGCGGGTATGAATATGTAAGTGTATGTATATATGGACTTGTATCGTGTTTCGTAATAAATTTCCTCCTGAATAGTAAAGGTTTGGTAAATGTGATGTTTAATTTTCGTCCTCTGATTGGGTTTTGTTGCCGAATTTTGATTATATGTAGTTAATGATTATTTCAGAGGAAATATTTTTCTATAACTGTGTTCATTTTAATGGTGTGATGAAGAAGTGTCTATCATACGGGGATGGTCTAGTTGATTGCGTTCTATAGTTTAGAGTGAATATTTATACCATTAAACGTCACAGCATTTGGTGTATTGAGACATGCTTTTGAAATTTACTGGTCCCTTTAAAGGAATGAATTAGAGTGGCAGAAAAGGATTAGTATTCAATCTATTCAAGAAATAAAGTTGATGTGTTGCTAGAGTATTGTTTTTGTTGGTTTTGTTTGTGTTAGCCGTGTTTGATTTGAAGGAGATGCTTACTTTATGACCTAGATAGTATAACGGAAAAGGTCATTATTTTATGTTTAGATGTCTTGTAAGTCTTGGTGGTAGGGAGTTGAACATGTGTCGAATATGGAGCTCGGAGTTGGCATTTCCGAATAGTTTGACGTTTTCAATCTTTTAAAGTCAAGACCTCGAAAGTTTGTTATCATACATATTTCGGGTTTCTTAGTTCTTTGATTTAATAGGATATGAAATTATTTCTAAACAAATTTAGATTGATGAATTATCCTTAAATTAACAGTTGCCAATGTGTAAATGCACTTATGAGTCATCATGAAGAAATAAAACTCTAGATTTTCTTTATTGTTAATTAAATGCATAAGCTGAAGTTTTCATTTCCTCTTAATTGACATGTAGATTATTTGGGGAAATAAATGTGAAGATCATGTTGTATAAAACGATAGAAGGAAATTTCCGGGTTCAAAACAAATTTGAGTAAAGAGAATCAACATGGTATTAAGCTAAGATCTGATTACACCAGGTAATGAAGATGACTTTTCTTTAGTTGCATCAATTCATTTCTTGTCGTGTGGACATGTACTAGGATCTACACAAACGTTCATAAGCACGGTAGAATTTCTTTCCTATTTTTTTGCGATATAAAGGCAGGCAATGAATCACAAAGTTGATTTATAGTAAGTTGTATTTATGTCTTAAAATTGAATCTTCAATCTCTCCAGAAAACTGCATTCAATTGTGATGTAACAACCTTGACCTAGGATCTAAGTTGCTTAATTTTAAGCAAAACGTGAGTGGAATAAATTGAAGGTGTTTTCAGCTATAAAATACAGCATCATTTTTTTGTTCCCTTGTGTTCTATATTTTGTTTAAAGAGTTGGTACAATATGTTTCCAACATTTTTGACTTTTTGGGATGTCTACGTGCTGATAATGTTAATATCGAACCTGAAAACTCGGTTTTGACATTTTTCTTCCAAATTTCATGTTAATACTGATATAACTTGGTTTAAACATTTTATCTTTCCCCAAATTTTTTATGTTGATACTGTTAAACCGCGAAAAACTCAATTTTAACGTTTTACCTTCTTCCAGTATTGATACTGTTATATCAGATCTGAAAACTCGGTTTAAACATTTCATCTTTTATTTTAAGTTTATATGCTGACTTATGCCGTTAATATGACTTTTCTTTCCATGTAGGTTACAGGAAATGACAGTGAAGCTGCACAAGCTCAACCAGCTTCCCTTATTGTTCTCCTCAGACAAATTTTCGTTGCAATGCTGATTTTAGACACATGGCAATATTTCATGCACCGGTACATGCATGTAAACAAATTTTTGTACCGCCATATCCATTCTCGACACCACAGGCTAATCGTGCCTTATGCTTTTGGAGCATTATACAACCACCCGTTGGAGGGGCTACTTCTCGACACAGTTGGTGGGGCTCTATCTTTCCTCTTCTCTGGCATGTCTCCTCGAGCTTCTATCTTCTTTTTCTCCTTCGCTACTATCAAAACAGTTGATGATCACTGCGGACTGTGGCTTCCTGGAAATCTTTTCCACATTTTTTTCCGAAACAACTCTGCATATCACGATATCCATCATCAACTCTATGGGAACAAGTATAATTATTCACAGCCATTCTTTGTGACATGGGATAGAATTCTTGGTACTTATATGCCGTATTCGCTTGAGAAGAGAACTGGTGGAGGTTTTGAAGCGCGTCCTACTAAAGATTGCAAGGAGAACTGATTAATGTTATTCACTGTTCTGTTCATTGGATGTAATAAAATGTGAGCTGCTATAGTTCTCTCTCGCCTGATTACCTGAGAAATGTGTATATTGACCCCTTTCTTTACCTGTATGATATATTGTTGTATAACTAATTGTTTTTGCATGGAAGTGTTTTGGGACAAATAATGATAGTGTGGAAGATTTTTCATGGAGGCATTTGGAATGCATTTATTTCTTTCAGTAGTTTGACGACCTGTTTGAGAAGGTTTTGGGTCAGTTTGGTTTCGGGTTTAATCGTGCAATCAAGAATCAAAATTGATTTTGTACTCGCGGGGTGGTGGTGATATTTGAAACCATAGCATTTTCCAAAGCAAATAAGTTATTTTGATGCCAATAAATTAACACCAAGAATCGAACTAAATTGCATTTCATTAGGACTAGTGTCTTTAATGGCGATAATCATCGTGGCTTCTATAGCTACTGATTTATGATCGAATATATTAGGTACAGGGAGCACCACATTGACGTAATGCTACATTGAACACGATCTCGTCTATAAGTTTAAATATTCAGTGAAAAAAACCTGGAATAGACGAAGACTGAACGAAAGAATCATATTTTTGTAATTTTGTAATACAAGATGGAGAATGTAAGCAAATGATACCCGACCTTGTTTGTGTATGACAATCAGCCTGTTGTTCAGTGCAGAGAAGAAACAGACGGAAATTCAAATTGAAAAGAAAATAAACTTTGGAGAAATAAAAACCATGGTCTAGAATGGCTGATCAGGTACACTTTCAAAGTAAAAACTAAACTGAAAACAAGTATGCCTTGAAATTATTTCTTCAGGCAAGATAACGGTACAATCGTCTATCGGCATTATCCCTCTCCAAGAAATCTCGTTCGATAAGAGACTCGATCCGTTTCTTAATTTCTCCAGGGTTGGCGAGAAAACGAGATTGCAATTGCTTAGTAACCTCAGCAATTATATTGTTATGATCCAGTACTCTCCGAGATTTCATAATTCTTACGATTGCAGCTTCGATCTGGGGCTTCCTGTCCTCCTCCACCCTCTGCCTCGTCTCTTGTTTTTCAGGCTCGGATTCTTTTTGCGCAACTACAGTTCCTATCTTCACCTTGCGATATTTGCTTGTGAATTTGTCGTTGACAGAAAATGCATCATCTTCTCCAATGTCTTTGCTCATGGGTTCTTTACGGAGGACATTTTTTCCTTTAACGCAGGCTAAGGACTGCAGACACCTCTTCAAATCAGAAGAAGGAATCTCAGTGGCCAGCTCGATCTCCTTATAGCTAAGAGAATCAGCATTGTTAAACAGCATTAGGACACACATTTGATGCGTCGAAACATTCAACTCATACTTCTGGCCGTTACCAAACGTTGCTCTTAAGTCGGCCGTGCCCATATTTGTTTGCCAGGACAATCTTCGACCTGTGTGGGTCCCAAGGTAATATGATCGAAACTTCTCACATAGAGCTGACATTTCAGCAGGAAGGTTGCAAGTAACATTGGGTTGAGTGGGCCAAGACCCTGTTGTCAGAACCTGAACGACCAGTGTAGGGCCATTTCCTAGCTCAGGACCGCAGGCTGCATTAAACCCTTGCATAGTGTCCTGAGATGTCTTCATGTCTGTAAACATGCCCTCTAATTTGGAAGTGAACTGATACCCACATTCAGTCTTCAGTTTAACAATCAGACTTCTCTCGGCATCATCAGACACCGTTTTTCCGGACAGGAGTCGCTTGGCCAAATGTTGTTTATAATATTTCTCAAAAACATCTTTCTCCTGCAAGTAACGGAACAACATCATCACCTTGTCAAGAATAATCTCTATGTCCTCCTCTTTGACTCCCTTCAAGCCTTTGCGCAGTTTATCATCCACAAACAATGATATGTACTCAGGTGAACGAGGATTCAAATTTATGAAATATTCAAAAGAAGAGTTCAAGGCATTCTGGAAGGTCTTGTCATTGTTGAAGGCTGAGACTATGATCTTGTCGTACTTGTCTCGTTTAGCAAGGAGGCATTCAACAAACTCCACAGGATTCTTTGATTTTTCAGTATCAGTAACAAGTTGTTTACCAGTATCTCTAATGTGAGATGTCATTACATCTCTAATTGTAGAGAGACCATTAGATACCCGGTGAAATAAGTTGTACATTCTTCCCAAATCTTCAAACTGATCATCACGAATCATCTTTACCAAGCCCGAATTTTCCATGTGAACTAGTCTAAGCATGTGATTGGCAATCATCTCTTTTTCCACAACATTAGTTATCTCGGCTTCACTTTTTGCATCCAAGTAGTGTGATACCCTCTCTATTTCTTCATTTAAACGTCTTTCAGCTTTCTTTAGGTAGTCCCCACAATCACTGCACTCAATAAATTCTTGGGATTCTGCCCTATAGAAATCGGCAGAAACTTCTAGAAAATGTTTCTCAAAATCATCATCGTAGACTGAAGTTCCCAAATCCATTAGCATTTTAATTATATTTCTCATCAGTCCCCTGTTAATAACTTCACCAGTGCGTTCTCTAAGTATCAGTTCAAGAAGTGTGTTCCGAAGCCTCACCTGGATTTTAGGGAAGTGAATTACATTGTCCCTCCAAAGATTTAGCCCAAGCTCATGAACGGGGGTTCTGCGAGTGTTCGGTATGAAAGTCCTGTCCATGTACATTAGTATGTCACGGATCATCTGCAGTGCTTTATTGTGATCAGACCATTTCACATTAAGCTCCTCCAAGAATGAACCACCATGGGCAGCCTCTATACATTTTGACATCTCCTGCAGATGGAATGTCATTGTAGACACAAGTCCCGAATACAGTTTCTCCCCAAATTTATGTAATACCATGTTGTAAGCATTTCTGAATCCAAGAAGCTACCATGTTAGTGAGAGTCAATAAATATAATACTCAAATATATGCTCTTGAGAGAGAGAGAGAGAGAGAGAGAGAGAGAGGCAAATATATATAATTACCCAACATTTAATATAAAAAAAAGTGTCATTTCACATAATTTTATGCATTCAACACAGAAATTCAAATTCTATATGCAGGAATGACCAAAAATAAAAGTATTCATTTCTTTCTTGGGTTAAACCAATTAACACACCAAAAAAAAAAAAAATTGATTGCGTTCTTTTTTTACTCATCATTCTAAAATATGGAATTGATCTCTTAAGCACCGGCAACATTGCACACTACAATAGGTGGCGTAATCAGTTTTGTAACCAACCATTATCTCCCACCACCTATTGTAGTATGTCATG
>CAIGRB010044794.1:0-37650 GCA_903798255.1 Fraxinus quadrangulata
GAGTCTATTTCGTTAAACTACTTTCCGCCTTTTTTCAATCGTTTCGTGACGAAGAATATTTGATTACAAATTGTAAAATACTTAAAACACAATTGAAATAAACTTGATTATTGATTGCTTGAAAACTAAAAATTACAATTATTGAAAGTAGTAAATTAAAATGGCTAGTACAAGAGATGAACAGTGAAAAGTTTGAAAAATTATTTGAAAAACTAATACCTCCTATAATAGCATTCGAAATAAAAATCTAAGTAATAGGAGTAGACGTTTAAATGACGAAAAATCATACTAAACGTTTACCAATATCATAGCTATTTTACAATTGAAATAAACTATTACATGGAAATGAAATTACAACTCAAATTAGTTTAATATTTACAATGTGCGGTCAAAGTTGGGCAAACTACGACTGCGATTGGATCAAGGGGCTTAAGCAAAGCTGCGGTTCTTGACATTTGGGGTTCCATCTTAAAAAAATCAACTTTACTAAGATGAGTAGTTCAATCATTTTATAAATTGATCCATATTTTCATTTTTATTCGATGTGAGATTTCCCTTAACATTTCCCAATAAAATGATGGCTCATTTGAGCAGATCAATTTTTAAATTCGCGTACTCATTTTTTGAGTCTTAATCGTATTGAATCGTTCGTTAAAACATAATGAGCTATATTACCATATTAAGATTTGTGGTTCCATTTGAAAATGTCAACCTTATTAAGATGAGTAACTCAAATTCTTATAAGTTGATCTATATTTTCCTTTTTACTCGATATGAGATTTTATGCCTTAACAACAACAACGGAGGTTGGTGGTGGCGGGGGTGGCGTTTTGAATGTTTATTGAAAGTTTTAAGGTAGATGTTGGAGATTCAAGTATTCTAGTCCAGCTGACGAGAATGTTGTTAGGATACATGGTGGTTTCTTTTGTGGTCTTTGTCCATGTTTCTTGCTGGACTTTTAGTAATCCAAACGGGGATGGAAATTTGGGCCATGAAGATATTTATTCTCCACGCACCTGAAAAACTCAGGGCAAGATACCGTCCCGCCCACCCCATAGCCATTTCTACCATTAAGAATATCAGAAGCCTTTAGTGGGGAGAAGTTGATACGGCGATTTAGTTGGTAACTAATGAAGAATAATTAAACCATCATGTCACATTAGTGCTAGTAATCAACTTGAAACAAAATGTAATTTTCGATATCAAACTTGTAATGAAATTAGAGCTCTCAAGAAATCATCATTACACAATTAAGCCCCTTTTGCTACAGATTATTTGAAATTTTTTTGTTTTCAAACTCATTTTTCAATCACACATTCTATTACTAAAATAATTTTGCACTTCAGTCCATAATTTTTCTATTTTTTAATCCTCCAAAAAAATACTTTCAAAAAAATCTAAATCAAACATGTCCTAAATGATATTACACACACATCATCACTCAAAGTATGTTTGACAAGATGTTTATATATATGGATAAATGAATGACGGTAATATATGTAATTTTGGTGAATCCTACGAATGTGTAAATTAAAAGTAATTCGATAAAAAAAATATTTTAACACCTAAACAAGGTATGCAAACATGCTCTAGATGCTCTACTGAATTACTGCCACAGAAATTAACTACAAGATGGCTCTGATTTTAATGTATAGTAGTACTATTGCAGTCTCCTGCATTTATAAATGCAAAGCAATTCTTTAAAAATCAACACAATATTTTCTACCATTTTTAAAAATTCATCCACTCAATGCAGTGGTCGCTGTAAATATTAAATTCATCTGCCCCCAATCAGAGTTGTCCTTTAGATAATCCTCAATGCATTGCAGGAACTGCAATTCGGTAGATAAATAGAAATACTTATGAATTTATATGACATTGATGTCTATTTTTAGATGACAAAGTTCATATTTAATTTGTAATGGGTTCTTTTTATAACTCAAGTTATATTTAATATAAGATATAGAAAAAATAACAAATAGATAGGAAGAGAAAGAGAGAAAGTTTAAATTTTCTCGACTCACTTTGTCTAACAAAACCTCGATATTTAGTGGATCTCTAGACATTAATTACTTTTTTTCTCTATCACGCCAACTTACATTGAAGATGAACGTTTTTATGCAATATATATTTTTGCTTATAAGACCCAATTTTTTAAACGATCAGCAGTTGAATAGGGGATGTTCTCGATGTTCTTCCTCTAAAATACGTCGGCACTTGAAATTTCATGCTAGTCATCTAACTTTATTTCATTTCAAATTAGTCATTTTATCCATACATATTGATTTGACTAATAAAAATAATCATTATATAAAAAAAATAGCTGTCCCGTTACATTTTTCATTAGTCAAATTAACAAATATAGACAAAATGACTGACTTAGAAGAAAGTTTAAATTCAACGACTATTTAAAATAAAATAAAATTTAATAATTGACGTAAAATTTTGTCAGTAGTTCAGCGACCGCCCGTATTTAATAGTGACGAACTTTGAATGCCATATTCAATTTTTATATTTCTTGATGCGCAGCATGACAAATTATATATGCCTCAATTATTTGTCTTTACTGTCTATTCATGACAAAATTGCATATCCTAAGATGGATCCTTTTCTTCATTGTTTTTGAAAGCTACACATCAAGGGATGAGGGGCCAATACGAAATCGCTCCATGACGTAATTGTTTGAAAAATTTATTGCATTGTTGCCACTATGGGGCTGGAAAAATTTAAGTGGGCCCTCTTGGTGGACCTCAAAAAATCCCTTCATTCAACCTGCATTTTCTATCCTTTAGCTCACGGGAGCGACTCGCAATTTACCAACATGGGATGGATGCCAAGATGAAGACTGCGCCGCACCAAGGATCTTAGGGGTAGCACCAATAGTTTGATGGATCGAGAACTTGCCCAAATTAAAAAATGCGAAAGATTCCTCACAAGTCTGATCCAAAGTCTATTTTCTCTTTACCACAAAGTTGCATGTATCTGGTCCTCAAATATGTAGCATTCTTGTGCAATCCCCACCTTTAATTCAATGATTTGATTTGATTCATTTCTATTAATTCAATATGCTCTTCCTACATGGGTACCGTTAGACTCATCCTAAATACCCGTCGTCATGGAGGATTTTACTCAATAAATGGGTCAAAAAAATGAAAAAGATCAAAACAAAGGAATACATATGATACCAATAAGAATTAACTAGTTTAATTGTTGTGCTTTTTAAAATTGTAGAAAAACCTATTTTTTAAACCTACTTTATTTATTTCGGTAATGTCAGTCGACAAAGGGGAATTCACGTTGATTCGGGAGAGGGCATAGTGACTAGAGGACCTACTCAAGCGAAGTTTTTTCACGACACGATAGCAATACCACGATAGATATACTTACAAACAAGATAGAGCTATTTGATCTAACTAGGAGAGAGAACGGAAGAATGACTCGCTAGATAGCCATTCCTTTCTTTTTACAGCCTTGTGAACAGGCGAAATAAGAGAAGTTTCACATTTTGTTTTTGTTTTTAAACCACCTAAATTGTAGGGTTGATTTGATATAAACTCACGGAAATAGAAAGATAAATTTGGATTGCAAAGTTAGATTGAACACGATTTGAAAAAACTAACTACCAATAGACCGATTTCCAGATCATATTATGGCTAGATTTTTTGAGTGAGGTCTATCAGCAAGTTAAAATTGATGCCCTTCAATTAATGCCTCTTACCCTTAACAAAGATAACATTTGAAAACAACCACTATATTCTACTCAGTGAAGTTTAACTAAATGGACGGGGTTTAACTTATCCCGATCCTCATTTTGGACCAAGATGCATAGCATTTTTACTCACCGAGCACCTAAAAAGATTTGCTTCTTCAACCGGAGCAATTACATTGAGTCTTCCTCAAAAAACAAAAAGAAACAAAAAAAAATTATTTTTATGTTACGTGATTGAGGGTGTCTCTAGTTCAGATATATACTTATCCGATCTCAATATGATTAGTTAGCACAGCGACGAATTCAGGATCTTCATACTAGGTGAGGGGGCGAAAAATGTAGACGGAGCGAAATGTACATTTATGTTATATGTATTAAGAAGAATACAAATTTTCAGAATGTGGGGACAGTCTCCATCCCGCCTCCCTTAGCTTTGCACTGAGTTAGCTAAACTAATATATCTAGATGTTATTAAGAATTTCTCGTGTTACGAAACCACATGAATGAATGACTGCAAAGAAGAAAAATTAGAGTTCCCAATACTTCGCCAATCGAACATATCAATGAGATGTTCTAACTTTAGGATGGTATGCTACTTCATAAAAGATAATCCGCTCTTTCTCAAATTTTAACATCACAGATATAATGTCCTTACCTTCATGTAATTATGTTATTGCCTACTTTTAGCTCGCACGAGAAAACATTTCTCGTATTAGAAGTGGAAGAATTATTTCAAGTATTTTAGGTAGAACTTTCCTAATTAAATGCTATATGGAATTACTACCAGGTTCTCAAAATGCTACCAAGAGGTACTTGAGAAACTTCATCAATGTCTTTCTATCCACATTATACGCTTTACTCAAATCATAAATTTTTTCGTTGATGATACCTTTTATCTTTTAAAACCACCTAGAGATGTTAACGAGGTGGGCCGAGGTTGAGGGAAAGGCAATTTGCCATCCCTTGACCACCTGAATGGTGGGGCCACTTTGATTTATGGACATTATCAATTTATTTGAAACAAAAAAGAGACAAAATAAGACTATGAAATTTAAATCTCTAGGCTTGAACATATGAATACGTATAGAAGAAAAATGAGCATAGGAACACGAAGCGAAGAAATTGAAAAACATGGCCAACCACGTATAGACCGAGTTCTAGAACTATGATTTGATTTTTTTAGTTACCAAGGAAAATTCATCAAATTTTTTTTATAATTTCATTAGATGTTTCAACAAATTTAACAGTAAAGGAAAGAAGTAACAAAAAATATATGTCTATATAACTAATATCATATTTATTGACAACAAAATTTGATTTTTGTTGCTAACTTGCAGGACATGTTCAGTCCGAGGAACTAGACACGGCAACATATGAATATCTCATGTATTTCTCTAGCTTAATCTTGTCTAGGCCAAGGTACCAAAACGTCAATATAATAACGCATGAGCCAAACTAAATACTTTTACAAACATGAAAATATCTTCGGAATTAATTTATTATAAATTTTGAAGAGATATTTGTTGGGTATTTTAGTGATGTCCAAATAACCCCTAGGCAATGATGAAAAATCGTGGTCCATTTATCTTCATAGGCTATAAGCCCGAAATTGAAGAATATTGAAATCCACACCACAAATGATGTAGCCCAAATGTTATTGAATATTTAGAGGAAATCAGCTCATTGGGCTAGGTGCTCAATATCCAATTATGGAGATAATTTGAATTGGGAAGTCTATCTCTTATCTTCCTCTTGGATATAAATCTTATCATTTTGTTATTATTTCAATCTTCTTGAACTCTATCTTGGAGAGAAAAATATGGGAAATTCGTTTGCCATTTTTGCCTATAAATTGGAACTTTTTTACTCTCATTTAAACACACCAAAAAAACAAGCTAGAAACCGGCATTGCTTCACTGTTCAATTTTCTTTTCTCCTTTCCGTCAGAAAATTGGTCCCTACTTTGTGCAATTCTCTCTACTTCAAGAAGTCTCCAATTTGGTGTTACCTTTGTGGTGTTGGATGATTTTCTGAGGAAATTATTGCTCTTATTTGTTCTTCCATAATTTGATTCTTTAAATTGATTTCTTCTCATAATTCACACTAATTATTTTGATTTATTCAATTGTAGGAGAAATTAATATCAACAATCTTGAATTTCCATCATGAATTGTTATCCAATCCTTGCAAATTTGTAATGGAGAAATTATTGAAGGTTATCCAAGTATTCATCAATTTCATCCCAATGACATATCAACTACACTTATAATTGTGTTCATGCCTTTCAATTTGAAACTTTCCCATTTTTATTTCACATTACTTTGAGTTAGCTTGAAGACACCGAAAATGTGAAACAAATTTAAATCTAAAGCATCCCAAGACTGTTTTGAAGGAAACCTTTATTTTAACTACTCACAACTTTTATAAATTCTGATAAAAACAAGATTCTCTGCATAAACGAAACACATTTTCCGAGCCTAAATCACAAATTGTAAAGGAAAACCTTTCAAGAATTCCTGTTTCATCTTAAGAATACGGCATGGGCGTAACGATGCTGGTTTTCTGCATGCTCTTTTCATGCATCTTCCTCCACAGGTTGAAGCAGAGGAATGCCAAAGGTCCAAAAACGTGGTCATTTTTGGGAGCTGCCATAGAACAGCTGATGAACTATGCAGAATGCACGACTAGCTTGTCAAATACCTGGCCCAGTCGAGAACGGTAGTCGTGCCAATGCCTTTCACAACATATACGTACACTGCAGATCCAACTAATGTGGAGCATGTCCTAAAAACAAACTTCAGCAATTATCCAAAGGTGGTTTTGATAAGCTACAAAATAAAATACTAAGAAGGAAACAACTCATTTCACGTTTAGTGAAATTTCTGGGGAATTTATTCCGATATAGAATGTATTAATTTGTTTTCCTCAATTTTTCATTTCGCTATTGAAGTGTGAAGTATATCATTCATACATGGAAGTTCTGAAAGTCACAATTTTATACAATTTGGTCACAATTACCAGATTAATTGGTCACGAATTATTTCTCGGTCATAAATATTAAAAAAATTATAAGATAAATTATTTCACGGTCACAAATCAAAAAAAATTAAGTTACAATTTATTTATCGATCACAAATCACAAATTTTATAAATCACAACTTATTACACGGTCACAAATTAACAAATTTTTAGGTCACATTATTTATTGGTCACAATTTATCTATTTAATTGATCAAATATTGCTTAATAGTTACACATTAACCAATTTATTAATTACAATCAACCAAATAATGTGTGACCACTACAACCAGAGCCAACACCACAACTACAGACAACTGGCAACACCACTACTACGTCCACCATCTCAAACAAACTAACACCCACCACCAAAAACCACCATGAGCACCATCGCAATCAATCAAATGGAAAAAACCACATGTTTTCTTGCAGAAGCCGATGTGGCCTTTGTTGCCACGTTGGCGCCTATGTGGAACGTTCGTAGGATTCAATGTTTAACATCTCGATGATCAAATTAGAAAGTTTGATTTCTGTTTTATTCTTTTTAGTGTGGTACTAAATTATAATTAACATAGTAATTATCAGTGTTATAAGAATTAGATTAACCAACCCATTCTATTAGAAAAAAATCGAAAAGAAACCCCTAGTTCGACTCTTAACACTTTACCTTTTTCAATAAATGTCTGCAGCTACTTTCCAAAAATTGGTAATTTCAGGAGATCGTATTAACTACAATAATTATCAACAATCTAGCATATTTTAGGACAAGAATTGGGGTGTGGTGGTGGGGGGGTGGGGGTTAATTTAGATATTTGGAAGCCCATAACAATGTACAGAGCCTAATTTTCGTGGTTCTACCTCTAATTGGTCAGCAACTACATAATAGGCCAAATCTACATTGAGCCCGTTTCCTTAAGTACAGTCTGAATTATATTATTTAGAACTCTTTGGGCTTTAGCTTGGATACACCGAATGAAATGGATAAAAAATGTTCGGATGGGCCCATACTCTTATTAGATGGGTTAGGGCAACATAAAATATTTAGGGGAGAGGCGTCGCTCGACACTGTTGCGTATCAATGACGGAGTCGTTTGTGAGATTTCGAGAAGTGGAGTGACGCTGAGAGATCCCGATGCTAGGCAAGGTGGAACGATGAGCGGTATACAGATTCTGATATCATTAGTGGTGTTTGTGATGACAACCGGAGTCTACTAGACCCCTACAGTTGGTGGTATGGTGGTGTTTTGTGGTTGGTGGTGTTTGTAGGTGGTTTTTTGCAGTGGTGTGGTTGTGCAGTGATTTGGGTGGTGGTGGCACTGTTAGTGGTGGTTTATCTAGTGATAGTGGTAGTTCTCATGGTGGTACGGTTGTGGTTGTGGTGGTGACATGGCATTAAACATGATATGGCATTCTAAGATTCTCAACAATCCAATAATCATAAAAAAGCCTAGAATTCTTCATTCTCTAGATCCATTTCATTACCTATCCATTACTCTCTCTAAAATAAAAACAGCACGAGGATAAAAAAAAAAAAGTTATGGAATTACTGTTTCAGAGAGATCTCAAGTTGGCAAACATGCGCATGTACCAAAAAAAAAAAACAAAGGTCATTGTTAGCATTTACTTTCAAGCAAGGACTTGGATGAATCAGTTCATCCGGCAGGCAATACCTTTGTCGATGGGTGACGATGAACAAAGATTAGATAGATGATTTTAATTTCGAAGGCAAGGGCTAGTACATTCCATGCCTTCACAAAAATAGGGCAAAGACTGCGTGGATTGCCACATGTCTTTTTGCAGGAAGCCTACGTGGCCTTTGTTGCCATGCTGGTGCCTATGTAGGGATGGCAAAAAAGCTCGCGAGCCCGAGCCCCATTTTGGGGCACCGGCTCGAGCCCGGGCCGCCCGTGTAGCTCGACTGGCCCATAAAAAAAAAAAATTTGGCTGCCTGTATGTAGCTGCCTGCTTATGCACAAGCAGCCGCCTGCGTAAGCAGCCTGCGCACAGGCAGCAAGCTCAAGCAGGCACTGCCTGCTTGCTGCCTGCAGCTCAAGCAGCTAGTAGTAAGGCAGCAGTATGCTGCCTGTGCTTAGGCTGCGCACAGGCAGCAAGCTGCCTGCAACTCAAGCAGGCAGTAAAAAAAAATTGCTTGTGCACGCAGCAAAAGGAAAAAAAACTCGAGCCGACCCGGCTCGAGCTTGGCTCGGCTCGGCCCGGTTAAGGCTCGGGCCAAAGCTCGGGCCGATCCTTTTTTTTCAACAACAATACTTGAAGTTCTAATTATCACAACAACAGGTGATATTCAAAATTTTCAAACAATTTCTAAATTTATTTAAATGTAGTACATTAGTCCTTAAATCTGAAGGATTAAATTCTGTAGAAATTTTAACCAGATTGATCAAACCTTTTTCTGCCATATTTCTTACAAAATGGAACTTTATGTCTATGTGTTTAGTTCTATCATGATAAACAGGATTTTTACTCGAGTGAATGACACTTTGATTATTAGTGTAAATCCTAACAAAATCATTCATAAAACCAATTTCATTTAACAAACCTCTTAACAACATACTTTCTTTTACAACATCACATGAAGCATTATATTCAGCTTCAATTGAGGACGAGGCAACTAATTTTTGTAATTGTGACTTCCAACTAATGCAACCATCACATAGAGTGAAAATATAAGAAGACATGGATCTTCTTTTATCAAAATCACCAGCAAAATCAGAATCAATGTAACCTTTTAATTTTATCCTTTCATTGCTTCTTTTAAATTCTAAACTTAAATCAGAAGAGCCTTTAAGATATCTCAACATTCATTTCATAGCCAACCAATTGGCCATAAACCTGCTTAAAATATTAATTCCATGTGCTATGTCAGGTCTAGTGCACACCATGAGATACATTATTGAATCTACTATGTTTGCATAAGGTACTTTTTCCATTCTTTTGAATTCATCTTATGTTTTAGGTAATTGTTCACTAGTCAATTTAAAATGATTGGCAATGGGCAAAGAAACTGGTTTACGTTCAAGCACAGAAAATTTTTCCAAGTATTTTCTTCATATAAGAGTTTTGTTTTAACAACAATATGCAATTATCCCTATCTAATTCTATTTTCATTTCAAGAATCCTTTTAGCTTGTCCGAAACTTTCATTTCAAATTCAAATTTCAATTTTGACTTAATTAAATCATATGCAGATCTATCATAACAAGCAAGTAATAAATCATCAACATATAATAGTAAATAAATAGATTCAGGTCCACTGACCCTTTGAAAAAGAAACAAGAATCATAATTACTTTTTACAAAGCCCAATTTCTGCACATAGGAGTTAAATTTGATATACCATTGCCGAGGGACTTGTTTCAATCCATAGAATAATTTCTTCAACAGACAGACCTTTTCAATTTTGGATTTAACTTCAAACCCCAAAGGTTGATTCATGTATATAGTTTCATCAGAGTCATCATTCAAAAAAGCTATTTTGATATCAAGTTGATCAAATTCCCAGTTAAAGTTGGCAGCAAGAGCTAATAGAATTCTAATTGAGGTATACTTAGCCACTCGAGAGAATATTTCATTATAGTTCACTCATTCTCTTTGAGTGAACCCCTTAACCACTAATCTGGTTTTATACCTTTTACTTTCTGGATTAGAATCTCTTTGTTTGATTTTAAAAATTCATTTGCAATCAACTATCTTTTGATTTAGCTCTGTCAACCAAAACTCAAGTCCCATTTTTAATAAGAGAGTCAATTTCATCATTTATAGCCCATTTCTAGAATTTTGAGTCAGAAGTAGCAGGTTCTGAATTCAAAAAGTCAAGAGCAGAAAATAAGGTAACAAATCACCATTATTGAATCTGGTGGAGGGTCTTATTTTTCTCTTCTCTCTGTCCCTAATTAGTTGATAATTAGCAAGAGTAGTATCAAAAAATTCATTTTCATTTTCAAATTCAGTTTCGGTTTGCTCATGATTTGGCTTAGTTTGAGTAGACTCCACCTCAGTAAAATTATCTTGATTAACAACATTTTTAATTTAATTTTCCAGGACAGTTTCTTTAATAGGTTTAGTTGTAGAAGTTTTAAGATCGGATGATTCATTACAAAGCATGTCATTTTCATTAAAGATGGCATTCATACTAACACTTAATTTATAATCATTTTGGCATTTGACCCACTGTCTATACCTTTTAACTTCCTCTCCATAGCTCAGAAAAATACATTTTAAGGACCTAGGTTCAAGTTTACCTTCATTTTGATATGAATAAGCAGTGCAGCAAAAAACTTTGAGTCTACTGTAATCAGGGGTTTTTAGGAACTTGAAAATCAGTGGCACTTGATGGACTTCTATTTATAAGATAAGTTGCAGTTTTTAGAGTTTCTCCCTAGAAAAACTTAGGAAGACCAGAACTGTACAACATACACCTTACCTTTTCCAATAGGTATCTATTCATTCTCTCAGTAACACTATTTTATTGAGGAGTGTATGTTACAGTTTTGTGTCTTAGAATTTCAGATTCTTTACAAAATAAATCAAATTCTGAATTACAAAACTCAAGTCCATTATCAGTCATTAATGCTTTGATTTTATTGTTGATTTGATTTTCAATCATAAGTGTCCATTGATTGAAAGTTTTAAAAATGTAAGATTTATGTTTTAGAAGAAAAGTCCATATTTTCCTTGAAAAATCATCTATTATAAGTAGATAGAACCTAAATCCACTTAGAGTATTTACAGATGTTGAACCCCACAGGTCAGCATGTAAATAGTCCAAGATAGAAGTGGATTTATGGATTCCAGTTTTGAAATGTGGTCTTTTCTTTTTTCCAAAAATACAATTTTCACAAAAACCAATTTTTTAATATTATCATTACCAAAAAAATCAAGATTATTCAAAATAGTTAGTCATTTTTCTGAAATATATCCAAGTCTTTTATGCCAAATTAAAGACTTGTTAGACTCGGAATTTAAGGCTGTAGAGCAATGGTTAATCACGGATTCAACAGAGACGGTACATATCCCATTTAATTTCAGAGAGGAGATAACAATTTTATTTCCTTGTTTAAGTCTCAACAAGCTTTTATGAATCATGATATTGTACTTGTCATCTAATTGTTCCAAAAAAATTAGATTTCTTTTAAGCTCAGGTACATACCTGATGTTATCAAGTTCAAGAATGTAGTTATTTAACAATAGTTTGATTTTTTTCAATTCCCTTTATTTGACAACTTATGTCATTTCCCATTTGAATTTGTCCCCCATTGAGGTCAACAAATTCAAAAAAAATATTCTTTAGTATGACACATGTGAAAAGTACAGTCAGAGTCAAGGACCCATTCCTTTGGATCTCTTTTGGAGGTACTCACAAGAACCACTCCTTGAATATCAGGTTCATTATTGCAGACCAAAGCTACAGAACCATCAGAATTGTTTCTATCTTTCATATCTGAGATTTTCTTAAAATAATCTTTTATCATATGACCTGTTTACCACAGTAGTAGCATTTTCTGATTTGGTTCTTGAATTTCACATTACTTTTATTCTTCTATTTGGATCTAAAATTTTTAAGTTTTCCTTTCTTATAAGGATTAAAATTATATGTGAGTTGTTTCTTATTAGGATTCAATTTCTCTTTTATGTACAACCCTTTCCTCATATTTAGAGTCTTTTGATTCAACTTTCAGCTCAAGATCTTTATTTCTTAGGGCTGATGTTATTATATGAATTGTAAAATCTTGCCCCCATATTCTAAGGTAGTTCTGATATCCTTATATTTATTATTAAGAGAGTTTAATAGAGAAACAACTTGTTGGTCATCTAAAAGTTTTTCATCACAATTTGCTAAGTCCTGAATCAGTTTTGTGAATCTGTCAAGATTTTCTTCCGAATCAGAGGAGGGGTCAAACCTAAAGTTATAAAACTGCCTTAAGAGATAGCATTTGTTAGGCATGGTCTTGGTCAGATAAAGTGCTTCTAACTTAGTCCATAATGCCTGTGCAGATGTAGTCTCACCAACTTTTCTAATCATATTATCAGATAAGTATAAGAAATTTGAACTCCATGCAGTATCATCTAGTTCTTGTCTTCTATAGGCACTAATTTCTGCAGCCATTGACCATCAAAGGCTACAACACACCTCTATTGAAGTAAAAGAGCCCTTTTCTTTTAGTGCCAGAGACTGAAGTCTCCAATCCCATTACATGTCTCAAGTTCAAACTTATGTGCAGTAGACATGATGACAGATATATCCACAAATTGTAATTATACAACACACAGAATATAGTGATTCGAACAATTTTCAGAAATGATCGAGATAAATGAACAGCTGAGTTAAGAAGATAATAGCGGATATATCTGTATCAATGCAATAACATTTCAGAAAAGTGTTATCATTCTGAAAAAGGTTCAAGAGCTGGTAACCCTAGATTTCACAGTTCCCTCAAACTCCCAGATCATCACAAGAGATCTTGGACAAAGAAAAGCAACGGAAGATTACTTACTTTAATAACCAATTCCAAAAGACTTGACAGTAATTACAACAAATAAAGAATAGTTTTAGAGAATACCAGAGTCTGAAACCTTAAAGTTTCAGAACAAGGAGAGCAATTAGAGAATACCAGAATCGCACCAAGAATTCCAAAATGGATGCAAGAAAGCAACGAGTCACCAAGACTCAGTGAAACTCAGCAGGAATCAGAATGAGTTACCCCAACTCGCCAGACTCAGCATGAGTCAGATTTCAAAACTTACCAAGACTCGGTAAAAACAAAACATTAACTGGTTTATAGTGAGTTCAAATGAGTAGTGAAGAAAAAACCAAATTTGTCTCACGATTGATTAAACTTCCAACCCAGAACCTCATATTCGCACCAAGAAATACTAGAATACAGACCCTAGCAAATCCTTTTCCCAAAGACGAAGCTCTGATACTACTTGTAAGGTCCCAAATTCACAATAACTAAGGATCGAAGTTCTCAAACACCAAATAAATTGCAGAAACATAAAATGAAACAGAACACAAGATTTTTCACTCCTGAGAGTCCGGATGTTCAGTCTCAAGGACCTATTCACTCGTTGAGCATCCACAAAAGAATATAGCTCTAGATCCACTAAAATAGAGCAAGAATCAGTACGGATGTATAAAGAAACCAAAGGTTTCTTCAAGTTCGATATAACCTCAAATACAACCGTAATCTCATAATAATCGACCCCTAAAAAACTGTACACACTACACAAATATTCACAAAGAAAGGATTGAAGAATCACTTAGATCAATTACGATTTACAGAAGAGAAAACCCTAGACTTTCACTCAGAGATAAAATGTAAAACCAAAAGACCCAAGAATGAAAGCATCTCGAATCAAGGAGCCAAGGACCAAGTCAATAACCATATGAACAGACATCATTCAAAGATAGGAGTGAAGCCACATGTATGGTAGATATCCAACCACTTAAACAGGCCAACCCGTTACACTTAAGAGCCCAAACGCACAAACGGCCCAACAGACCAAGTATAGTGAGGTAGCCCAATTGTTAACACATTTGAATACGAGATTGAAATGTAGTCAAAGATGACTCTCCGACAATACACTCCCCTGAATATTGTGTCCCATAGTTCTATAGGGCTCTAAGCAAATAAGAAATTTTAGTAAATTATGAAACAATTTTCATATAAACAAACATCTGACGAGCTCGCCGACAAGTCATCCTTGGCTACACTTTCCACACATCTTATCCACATGCAAGACCTAAGGTGATTACATTCTTCTGAAGGATGTGACTAGAAAAGAGAAGCTCAATGGCATTATTGGAGAACGTGTAGGGCAAGGGTAGAAATATTTTGGGCATTATCTTCTTCATATATTTTTGTATTTTGAACAGTTACATGACATCTTATCACTTTTAACAAATTCGAGTTGTCAATAAGGGATTTGAAAGTGATTACTTCTATGCACATTGCCGACCAATTGTAGCTATCCACATTCAGGAGAAAACCTTTTTTGCTTTCTAATGAAGCAAAAGAATAACACTTTCAATAGATTTAATTTCGACTAGATGAATATTGTAGCTATCCACACGCAGCTGATGCAATGAGTCGTTAATCCACAACACATCTTTAATATCTGTGCACAGATGCCGCTCAATCAATTTTTTAGTAGACCTTTAAAATGGCAATCATTTAATGTTGCATCTATCCTAGAACAACGGAGGTGGGAACATCTGTTAGTAAAATGTAATACAATATTATGCTTCCAACATTAAGCCTATGTTTGGTGAGAATTAAAATTAGATTTTTAGTGTATTTAATAAAAATTGATAAGATGTATGGTTGAAAAGTTGTGAGTCCCATAAAGTGTGTAGTTAAAATTAGTTGTTGACTTTGACTTTGACTTTGACTTTGATTAAAATTTTAATTTTAATTTCTACCAAACCAAGATTAACTTCGCTTAATTATATTCTCTCTTCAAACATGGATACTTGTAACTCTCTTTAATTGTTTATTCCACGCTCAAATACATCTATATTAGTTGACTTACTTGATCATTGCAGTGCCTATTCATGCAAAACTTGTAAGCGTATGGGATCGTAGGTAAGTAATAGAATTAGTGGGTTGAGAGTATCGTTCCACATTAAATAAATTCAAATCAAATTTACTGGTTTCGTATGGAGTTCGAGTTATGTGAAGCAAAAGAGAGTTTGATTTGATTTATGTTAAATTAATTTTTGAAAAACTCGGAAAAATTTTGTTTTTTATCAAATTATGGATGATTGCATTTCGACTCTGCCTATTACTATCTATTTTAATTCATGATTTGTAATCTAGCCTTATTCATGCGTTTTTAACAATCGATAAAACTAATATATATAAATTTCTTTTCCAAAACAAATTAATTATATACTAATCACCCGAATAATTACTAACCCGAATTCGAATGTTTAAAATGCATTAAATTTTAAATTATCTATATGATTGCACACATGATAAATGTTATTCCTAACATTTATTACACATGTTAATTTTGTAAGTCTCTCAATGCTATAACAATTAACTAACTATTTAATTGGTGATCAAACAATTAAACAATGCAATAAGTATGTGATAAGTGTATTTTATGCACTTAACCAAGCTTCTATTCTTATTAATTTATTATTATTTTGAGTGGATATTATCTACTTAATTTATGTTAAATTTGGTTAATTGTAGGTAAAACTCAGATTTGACAAGTTTAGATGAAATTGGATTGAAGCGATACAAAATTGAGGAATTGTGGACCAAAATGATCAAGCATTGAAGTGGAAGACCGGCCATGCAAACAATAGGACCTAGGATGCACAAGAACTTAATGTGGAGGACCGAAGTACACTTTAACTATCAAAACTTCTAGCTTTTGTGGGATTCCTATTTAGATTTAGATTTCATATTGAAGATGCTTTAGGACTCATTTTTATAGTTATTTTTAGACTTTTATATATATTATTATTCATTCTTTTAATGGGACACACTTTGAGAATTAGAGAGAGATCATTGAAGAACAACAAGAAATCAAAGAGAGAAATCAAGGAAGAAAAACAAGAAATCAAGGGTTAAAGATTGATTTGGGAAAGAAGTTTATCTTGGTATAAGATTCATCAACTTCTCTACTTATTAATTCAAAACCCTGTGATGTATTCAATAATTCTTCTTTTTTTTCTTTATACATTATGAGTAGCTAAATCTTTTTATTAAGGCAAACAATATAATTTATTGGAACCTTTTAATTCAATTTTCAAGATTCTAGTTCTTTAACTTCCACCTGTTGATTTTATTTTTGGATTTTAATGCTTGAATTCTTTGGTCAATTATTCATTGATCTTGTGAATTTATAACGAGTCGAGAGACGAGTTATAGATTTAGACTGCATAGTAAAATTTGGGAACTAATATGAAAGCGTTGAGACACCTTTTCTAATTAATGCAGTTGTTACAGAGATCTTAGAAATTAAATACGATTGGCTAAGGTGTATTCTGATTCACATAGAAATATGGAATTGACTTAGTTAAACATAATCAATTTGAATTTAAGAGAAGTAAATTGTATATGTCAGAAAAATTCGAACGAACACTATATTATGTTTTGAATGATTAAAGAATTAAAGGTAATCAATAAATGAATTATGTATCCTAATATCCTTTTCGTATTCTAAAAACCTAATTTGATTTTTGTATGCATCTAAATATATTCAATTTGTTAGAAATAGTTAGATGAACAATCACAATTTTTTTGTCAGATAAAAGTAGAAATAGTAAACTATGAATAAATAATAATCTTCGTGGGAACAATTATCCGGACTCAAATGTCCATTATATTACTTATTCGATATTGTGCATTTGCAATAGAAAAAGCGCAACAAGTTTTTGGGAACGTTGCGCAAAATTAATCAATAAATGCAAGAAATATTAAACTACTAGTTTTGAATTAAAATAAATAATAATGAGATTCATCTTCATCGAATACAATTACGGATCTAACTAAATATGTTTTTAAAGATAAGAACAATTTGAGAATAATGAAAAGGCATCACTTGAAATTTATAACTATAGAAAGAGATATTATGATCTACTTCTTGATATTGTTCTTCAATCCCAAGCTTTGATTTTTCAAATTCTTGAAGTTTTTGATTCAATCTATGTACCAAATTTGTTCTTATCTCCAATTTCTGATGAATTTGTCCTTCGTTTTTGAATGATTTTATGATATGGTTGTGATTTGAGTGGTGATAGAGAGATCCTTCAATGGTTGTACATGTGTGGTATTGTATAGGTGAAATTAGGTTTAAAAAAAATAAAAAAAAAATACATCCAAGTTGAGTTCCAAAAGAATTTCAATCTTCTTTGCGCACGCATAGTTATGTCTGCACAATCGTCAGTATTTTAATCATATATTTCTTTTTCGATATCCGATTAAGATGATTTAAAGTGAGTTGAAAATATAACTTAAATAGTTATAATTATTGTGAAATGGTATTTTTCCAAGTTGAACATTTACTATTCCAAAAATGAGTCTTAATCTCTAATTAAAAATCTGGAACATGACTTGTGCGGTTAAAAATTGATTTATGAAAATCTTTTGATTGTATTTCATTTTTGATTGTATTTCATTCCTTTTTGACTTCTAATTATATCCAATTGATCCTATGTAATCTCCAATCATCGTTTTATGGTCTGAATCAACTATTGAATATTTACAATTTGATCCCCTGAACTTTGGATTTCATCCATTTTAGCCATTTTTCGTTTCTTTCTTCCAATTTCACTTCAATCACTAAGACTCGGTTTGAAATGCTATTTTTTCTGGGGAAGTGGGAAAATGTTTTCAATTTTCCATGATTTTGACTGTTTGATGGACAAGTTTTTGACAAGAATTCCTTTTCCCACTTATTGCCTTTTTTTTTTTTTTTTTTTGGGCAATTGGAAAAATTTCTATACACAATGGTAAAAAAAAATTATCACTTTTATTGACAATTTTCATGTAAAACAAAGCCAAACGAATGTTATTCGGTATGATAATTTTTTAAAAAATTTAAAAAAAATATTTTTTTTTGGTAAATGAAACAAATTCTAGACCCAATGGTAAAATAAATTATCACTTTAATGGACAATTTTCATGAAAAATAAAATCAAACGGACACCAAACTTTCAACATTTTATAGGTGGAAAATTATATCAATTAAACATAGTTAATTACAATTCTCAATAAAACAATTTAAAGGCAATTCAATTCCCTAAAATTTATTTTCTTTCCACTCATTTTCCACCTTTACAATCAAATGGACCCTAAGTTTCACCTAGAAAATGATAAATAGACAAGATTAGACTATAATTTATCAAAAATAATACAAAATATCCTAATTTAATGACATAGATAAGTGTACAAAATGCACTTATCATTACCAACGACAGGGTATTCGAGAAGGCCACGTGAATATAATATTTGTCCAAGTGTGCAGGAGTTTGACACGTGGACGTGAGTGTAGCCGAAATCTATTGGCTACACTATTGAGCCGAAAATCAAGATCAACACTTATAATCTACATTATCATTGAAGATGCTCTTATATGAAAATAATTGAAAATATAGAAATTGGTAAACAAGCAAGGAACAAGCCTTGTTCGCCCGCAAAACTAGGAGTGCACCCCGAAAATTTTTATAATATTTTTTTATTGCCCATTTAACTTCAGTTCAATTTTTTGACTCTTTGCTTTTAGATAATGTCGTGTCATTCTTGAATACAACATAAATTAAAATTTACTTTTTAATAAACTTAAGAGCGTGAGTAACACCAACATGCCAATTACAGCATCAAATCCAATCTAAGTTGTTAGCAAAGATCCACTTAGCTCTAACACCAACCATTCAATACATATTTTGATCTCAAAAGAATCTCAACTCTCTCATTGCCAGCTATAAAATTCTTGTTATCCAAATCGAATCAGTCCCCAATACCAATGGCATAAATCAAATTAAAGATGCTCCCATTTATTCTATTTAGTCATCAAAGAGTGCAATCTGCGTTTTTGCCTTCCAACTCCCGGTCCAATTCTCCAGTAGCTTATCGATTCTAAGATCAGGTACACTTCTTTATCTCTTAACATGCAGTACTCTATATGCACACCTTAACACGTGTGCGCACACATACACGAACACACAAACCAAATAGTATACAATTAGAACATAGCGACCATCCCGATTGGGAGGCATATGCGTACGAGTATGACAAGTTTTAACATGCTAGATAGAAGCTATAAGTAAAATTCAATATTCATGCTTAGCACTACTAAAATTGTATAAGTTTACAGTGTTGCCTAGAAAGTATTATCCAATGTCAGGGGAAAGTGATCGAGCTACTCAGGAGAAAATTAATCTTCTTGATAGTACTCCAAAAGTTCAAGAGACTGAGAATTCATCTCTGGGAGATCAACAAGATGTTGACGTAAAGGACGAAAATCTCATGCCCGACCAGCAGCAGGAGGTATATAGATGGACAGGTTTCTTTATTCTCAATCATCATATAGAAATTCGAGTCCAATGGCTTGTTTAATAGTTGCAACAGAGTTTCTATGTAGACCATGTTTTGGATCACTCCAACGATAGTGATCTAATGCCATAAAAATGTTTAACCTACTCTCACTTGACACCAATAGATTTTCATATGAGATGGTTGAAACCCGATTTTAACAGTGATGATTACATTCTATAGCATGATGATTGACAATTTGCACTTTTTCATAATTTTCGTTATGTTATGTGTCTATTTGTTCAGGAGGAAATAGTCAAGAAAAAGTATGGAGGGCTATTACCAAAGAAACCTCCACTGATCTCTAAGGTAATCAAATTACACGTTCATCACTTTTCAATGTCCCATGAAGTCCTAAAGTTCATTTGCTTATTCGTAACTTCGACATTTTTTTGCCAGGACCATGAACATGCTTTTTTTGATTCTGCTGATTGGGCTTTAGGAAAGGTAATTTTTCTTCTTTTACTTTCAATGAATCGAACAGAGAAAAAGGAATCATTGGCGACTCCAAGTTTATCGGGAGTAGACTTAGCCCCTATTTGATAACCATTATTTGGTCAAAACGATGTTTTGAATAGTTACTTTTAGAAGAATACGTGGTTAAAAAGTAGAAAAAAGTTTGGGTTTATATGCAAAATATTTTATGGTGTGGATGTGTGGTTGAAAATTAGTAAGTAGAAAAAAAGAGTTTTCAAATACTGTTTGTCAAATAGGGGCTGTTTTGTATGCTTGTATCATGACATTAGTCAACACATGACAGCAAGGAGCCCAGAAGAGCAAAGGACCACTAGAGGCACTCCGCCCAAAATTACAGGTACTTTGGTGCTACATCACATAATTTTACTGATTTCATCTTCTATTTGGACCTCTTATTAATAGACAAGAACTCAGCTTCATTTTCTTCCGTAATATTATCTAGTCTTGTAGTCATCACGTATAATTTCATCTGACTTTTCCCTAAAAATTTCACAGCCAACACCACACGACCAAGTGCGTTCAAGACGATCAGCTTATGCTCCTACAGATGATGGCAAAGGTTTACATAACCCAATCTGCCATCTAGCACATAAACTGTACGGTTTTCTGTTCTCATTCTAACAGCTTAATGCTACCTTTTCCTCTCGTGGCAGATGGTAGCAGCCACGATGACATTAACCCTATAGAGGATCAAAGCACGATACTGGATAAACGTAATGATAGCAGTGACTGTAGCGAGGATCACAATGCCAAAGCTGACTATTTTCTGTTTTAAGCACTTCTACGAACTTAGCCTTCTTAAAGAACCTCCTTGGAGTGATTTCTCGAGTGAATTGTGTAACAATGTATCCGTCATCTATTTGTGTATTTTTTAATACATAAACATGATGTAGTGACAGCGATGAGTCGCCTTTCCTTTATTTCTCAAAGGCCAGTAAGGTCTATTATTCACGATCCACATAAGTACTTTTGAACAAACCATCTTAAGTTTTGAAAAGTCAAAAGAAGTTTCTAAAATCCGAAAGTTGCTTTTGAACCCATTTGGTTAATTTTATGAAAGTATTTCTTCTAATTAGAAACGACTTTTAGATGATGTTAGTCCAACGTAATTTCCTCTAAAAGTACTTTCGAAATATAAAGTTCTTTTAAAAACTAATTTTCATAGAAAATTAAGAGACTACCTCCAAAAGTTTTGATATAGAAGAAGAAAGCAAAATCGAAAATCATGTCAAAAGAACCTCGATTAAAACATGTAGAAATCAAAGCAACCTAGAAAGGTTAACTTGGGCAAGCATGTTAAGGGAAATATAAATATATTAACCAAGGTAAAAGGATTTAGGTTATTATTTTTAACGAGGTTGATATCTTAAAATGTAACCTCAAGTGTTAAGCAAGACCAAGAAAGTAGGGCCATCTTGGGGCCAAGGCTAGGCAAGGGCCTAGGGCCTCCAATATTTGGCTTGGGCTTAGGCCTCAAAAAAAGGTGGAAGTTTTTTTATCTTGGAATTGATCTCTCTCAAAATTGATCACATCTTCCTAGTATTTATAGGAGAATCGTCCAAAATCCTAAAATAAGGAAAACTTGGTCAAAAAATAGTTTATTAAACCTTCAGTTGCATAATTGTATTTTCTCTCAATTGATTGTTAATAAAGTATTCGGGTTTTCTGTCAATTCTCTTCTTCTTATTTGCTTTCTTATAATCTTGTTTTTCTTTGTGCGATCTATACTTTATATCGCGTCATATTACCTCCTCAAATTCCTAACAAGTGATATCAGAACTAAGGTTTAGTAGTTTCACATAGCAATGATTTGATTCGTTCAAGGTTTTTTGTTATCGATGGCTATCATGAAGTATGATATTCCGTTGTTGGATCGCAGTACAAGATTTTTGTTGTGGCAAGTGAATATGAGAGCTATATTGACGCATATGGATTTGGATGATGATTTGTTGGAATTTGATAAGATGCTCACAACTTGGACAATAGAAGAGAAGCAACGGAAGGATCGAAAGATACTTTCATCTTCATCTATCTAACAACATTTTTAGGACGTCTTGAAGGAGAAGACGCAAGCTGCATTGTGGTTGAAACTGGAGCAATTGTGTATGACCAAAATTCTCACCAGCAAATTGCATTTGAAGCAGAGGCTTTATTCTCATCGTATGGCAGAAGGCGGATCACTGGAAGATCATCTGGTTGTGTTTAAGGAGATTGTCACTGATCTGGAGACGTTAGAGGTAAAATATGATGAAGAGGACTTGGCCTTAATCTTGTTGTGCTCGCTGCCTAGTTCGTTTTCGTTATTTAGCGACGATTCTCTACAGTCGTGACATACTCACCATTGAAGAAGCATACGATGCTTTGTTCTCAAAGTAGAAGCTGAAACATCTGGTTGGAGCTGGTTCTAGAGGTGATGAAGCTCTTGTGGTTAGTGGTGATTAGCGAAGGGGCAAGTCGATGGTGGATTTCAGCAATAAGGACTGTTTTTACAGCAAGAAGAAATGACACATCAAGAAAGATTGCGAGAAGCTGCATGGTAAGGATAATTCAGTTGCAAATCGTGGGAGACAATCATGGATTTCAGGTGAAGCAGACATAACACAGAACTTTGTAAGTGAAAGAGAACTTTTGATTATTTCTTAAGTGGAATCCAAATCTGAAGAGGAGTGGATTTTGGATACAGCTGGTGCGTTTCATATGAGTCCCAATAGGGATTTGTTTGAATCATATGAAACGGTGACATAAGGTGCTCTTATTATGGGAAACAACGAATCTTGTCGAATAGTCGGTATTGGAAGAGTCAGATTGAAGTTGGTGGATGGAACAACCAGAACACTTGATCAGGTTCGACATGCTCCAGATTTGAAGAAGAACATCATCTCGTTGTGTGCCCTGGAATCGAGATGGTACACGTTTTTTGGTGCAGGTGGAGTTTTGAAGGTTCGGAATGGTGTCCGTGTTGTATTGGAGGGTTGAGAAAGTCCCAATTATACATCTTGCAAGGTTGGATACAATCAATGAAGAAACATCAGCAAATGTTTGGTACTGTAGTGGATATACAGTTTGGTACAGTACCGTTGGGAGTTGGATCTGGGTATATTTTGGAGAATACTACTTTGTCAAGTTTGGGGGATATGGGAAATTCCGTTTTGCCACCACAGTCTGCAGTTCCATTGTATTCAATGGCTAGGGAAAGATTCATTGGAAATAGGTACGGGGATGCTGATCTGGATGAGCATGCTTTTGGAGTTGTTGAATGTGACGAGTCTAGCCAGGGGCCTTCAATTAAAGCATTTAGTAGTNCGCTTTGCCACCACAGTCTGCGTTTCACTATATTAATCTATTTGGGAGAGATCCTTTGTAAATAGGTACGGGTATACTGATTTGCATGTGCATGCTTTTGGAGTTGTTGAATGTGACGAGTCTAGCCAGGGGCCTTCAATTAAAGCATTTAGTAGTGATTCTGCTACAGGGTGTATTTCGACCATATTTGGTAAATTTTGAATTCATTATGAATTTTGGGAACTTGGGAAGGTTGGGTTCATTTGTATCCGTGTTTGGATATGGTGGAAGAATATGAATATTTTCGAGTATTGGAGAGTTTTGGTTCAAGTTGAAGAGTTCAGTGTGTTTCGCTGTAGTCGGACTTATTTTTTCAGGTGGAGAAATTTTGGAGATTTGTTCGTTGCACCAGAATCTGTGTCAAGGTGGAGATTGTTGGGTTTTATAACCCAAATCCGATCCAAATTGGGTTTAGGGTTTCGCATTATAGAGTATTGGACTTGAAATTGTCAAAATAAGGTCCAAGAGTGAAAAAAGGACAGATTGACGGCGTTTGACGATCGCTCGACTCCCGCTCGAGCAAGAGGAGCAAAATTGGAGCAGGGAAGTCTTCGCCCGCTTGTTGCTGAGCGATTGCCCGTCGCTCGCTTATCGCTCGAGATTTGGTCGAGCGACGGGCCACGGATCTTTTTCCTTATTTTTCGATTTTACGCGATTTTTGACCTAGTTTTTCTTGTTTTAGAGTTTTGGATGGTTCTCCTATAAATACTAAGTTCTTTATTCAGTTTATTAGACATTTAGTTGTATAATTGTATTTTCTCTCCATTGGTTGTTAATAAAGTATTCGGTTCCTCTACAACTTCTCCTACTTATTTACTTTCTTTTAATCTCGTTTTTTTTGTGTGTGATCTATACTTCATATCGCGTCATATCACTTCCTCAAATTCCTAACAGAAAATTAACTTTTTAGTAAAAATAGAAAAATGACACCTGCACAGGCATATTTTCTTGCCGCATTTCCTCTTGTACCTCAATACCTGAAGATAATGTGAGATGCTGAAGTTACTTGTTCGACGCCTAAAATGAACACGGTGTGTAACGTGCAGCCTGCTAATAAGCCATTTGATTACTGTGTTCGTTCACGATTGAAATAGCAAGAACCCAGAAACCCAATGAAGCTATTGACCATAACACTGTGATACACAACCTAAGCTGTTTGATATCCTACTAATCAATGTTATAAACCTCGAACTGGCTTGGCTAAGTTCAATAGGAAGTACTGATTATCGGGTCAAAAAATCACCCTCTGGTTCAATCTTGGCTGAACTATTTGATCTTTAGTATCACGACCAACACATTCGAGATTATTTTTAAATTTCTTTATTATTTTATGACGTAAATAACGTTCAATATCTTGATATATGGCTTAAAATCGTATTCCTTTTTCATTCTCTGTCGTCAAATCAAATAAATTTATATCCGCAGTCAAGTGGGTCCTGTTGACGTGAATAAATAAATATAAGAATAGGGTGAATATTCGAGACATTACATTTAGCCCATTAATTTTTGACAATTTTCGTGTCAATGTCCGGGTCGCGTTTGTTGCCACTAATGCCTTGCCATGTTGGGCAAGTACACCACCCGTATGGTTTGCTTATTTCAAGTGGACTTGAGCAATGAAATTCGCTATAGAAAATTGTCCCAACTATTGACATTTCAAACCTAGTGTTTTAAGGCTGCATTTGTTGGTGCAAACAGAAATCATTTTCTGGGCCAATGTGTTCCCCTCATTCCCAAACTCTCCAGCAATTTTTGTTTTGTAAAAGCCCATGGCCCATTTTATCTTGCCCATTCAAATCCCTATTCCCTATATGTCAAAGGGAAACATCAATTGGGACTTGGGACCATCAAATTTTGCCCATCTTCATGTGAGGTGTTTTCACATGACACAAATTGGATCTTTCTTTTTTTTTTTCATTTTTCTTTCTTTCTTTCTTTATATATATATTTATTTTAATTTTTTTGTGCCTATATTTTGTTGATCATAAATTGCCTTATCCAAGACTTTTCATTTTCTGACAATTTGGCTCGTTGAACCTCTAAAAAAGTGCAATCTTTTTAAATCTAGATGATAATTCCTTTACCCCAAAAGATAAAATTTTAGGATAGTGACAATTTTGTTATTAATTTCTTGACCAAAAATATAAAAGATTATTCTCGAATACAATTCCTAAGCAATTCTTCTCGGAATCTCACTAAAAAAATGTACTGACATAGGTGAGGGCTAGCCATGAATGTAGGCACGATTCTTCTTCTTGACTATTGGATTCTTGTATTATGATTTTCCCAGATAATTTTATGGTACATATTTGTGCTCCTTTTTGTAATTTAAAATTTATATTCTTCAACTAGCAATAGGTCTAATAGGTGGTGACCACAAAAATTATCAACTTGCATGAGGCATATGTTTTGTAAATTTGTGTTGAATTTCTTGCACATTTACTTCTTGCCACTTGTAAGATAAGTTTTTCTTGCCCAATTTTAGGACCCTATGATAAAAGATAAAAGTTTTTTGAAAAAAAGAAAGTAGTATCAAATTATGCCCTTTTCATAACTTGGATATTTCTTTTAGATTTTGAATGCAAATGAAGTTGGTTAGGATGTGCCCACTAGAATCTAAGAGCCTATAGATTATTGCACCAGTAAGAAAATTAGTAGATAATGACAAGACGAGTTATGTCAAGTAGCACTATTATCTTTAATTCTGAATAAATATTAAATTTTTGTTCATTCTAGGTAATCGTATCTCTCTTAAATCTACAAAACTCTATTGGATCCCCACTACAAATCCACTAACTTGACTATTGAAGTCGACTAGACCACCACATTCATTCTACTTTCAGTGATCGAACTTAGTTATCTACCTCTATTTTGCAAATTTTCGAAAGACCTTCAGACTCTGGATGTTGACCTGAATTACTTTGTGAATTTTAACATTTAACATAATAAAAAACTACGAGCATGGTGGTCGGGGTCCTTCAATGAAAACAAGAAGAAAATCGTATGTAAAGTAAAGAAAAGTTGTGAAATTTCCTTTTATATATATATTAAACATTTCTTCATGAATTGAAACATTCTGGTCCTTACATACATGAGACATATTCCAATTAATTAACAATTGCATCTTAAAAAATAATTATTATTTTTTGGCCACTCTTTTGTTCATATGAGGTGTCTTAATATTCTTAGTAACTGGGAAAGACAGTAGGACCTGTAAAGCGTTAAAACAGTTGGTTAAAGAAAGTGGATGCCTTTTATTTATGTTTATGGCTTATGCCTGCCCACCACTGCTTATTCTTATCCCACCTCCAACTTTCTAACAATTAAATAAGAAATAGGTGGGCCATATTAAGTTTTGATGTTCCATTTAAAAAGTTAGAGAAGAGTAGTTCAACTCTTTATACATTGTTTTTTCATTTTTATCTTTAGTCAACGTAGAATATAACGCTTAACAAGTCCCTATAAGATGGTGACTCATTTAAAAATATCAAGTTTGCTCGTTTGAACTTTAGACAAATCAAATTACTCGTTCGATCTTTTCGGACTATGATATTAAGCCTCCATCTTAAAAGTTCAACTATTAAGAGCAATACAAAATATTATATATTGTTGATGTAGAATATTAACGCCAATGGACTTGAAAGAAAAATGAAATTTATATAGTTCACTTAAAATTATAGAGAACAAGAATTTAATATTTTTGTTCTTGTAGGAGTTTAAGAGTGTTGCTAAATTTTAGCAAGCAAATTTACACAAATTTAGTCTCTTAATTCTTTTCCTAAAGGCCGAACTTAGAGTTGAGCTCTCGAGACAAGTATCCGATAAGAGATATAAAGATCCTTAATGAGGAACGAGTTGTGGTGGCACTTCTAAACTACACGTAAATCAATTTTTGAGTTTCAACTGAAACTCGTGAATCATAATATTGCTGCATTAACTTTCTCTAGGAGTTGGTGCTTGCTTCTATTGGACATGGAGTTGGTCAAGGGATTGTTGGGGGTTAAGTTGTAAAGGGTATCGTCACACAACCCGAAACTGGGGAAAAAATACAAGGTACTCTCAATATGGTTCATGCAAGATTGAAAAGATGTTAACGCCTCCGAGTACCTATCTAACTTTCTAATCATCAATTACTACATATTCAGATAATCACGGAAACGCCAAGCTATATTGTACATCGTGTCATTTCAAGAGGTATTTGAAATTCATTTTGACACTGCTTCCTCTTGCAAGATCTTGCTAAAGTCAGAAATTTCAGCTTAAAAGTAAAATCTCCTTTTTAGTTAGGATAAATCCTTCATGCATGCATTAGATATATCACCACACACTCACCCCATGTGCATTCTTGATTACTATGAATTATTGTCAGTTCAATAGATTAGGTCTCAAAGGGCAAGTTGTTAGCCCCACGGAAGAAAAGGAGTCTCAATTTAATTACATTTTGAAAAATTATGTGATAAATCAACACTTGATGAGGTCCAAAATTTCAAATTAATTGCTTTTAAATTGATAAGACCTAAGTCCTTAGGCCGCCAGGCAACCTAAAAATATCAGGTGGTACGAGCCTGAATGACCCGCTTTACACTTCTACACGTGTTCACATGGGAGTTTAAAAGACGGTTAGTTATTCTATCTATGATACTTTTTCACTTTAATCACATAACTTTTCTCTTTCTAAGTTAATCTAAACTTTAATAAATCGAACTTATCGGTGTGTTAAATTATCAAAAGTACACGCGATAATGGTAATGGTGGTTGTGACTATTACAATGGGTAGGAAGGAGGGTTGCAATATACACACACACACACACACTTTTTTGTAGTGTAGAAAAGCTCATTTTGAAAGTATTTAACAGGATTTGAAAAGCTCATTTTGAAAGTATTTAACAGGATTTGATTTTATTGAGTTAGACGATAAAAATAATGCACTAATCGATTTTCTTATCACATCATATTTTTCACTAGTCGCATCGATCATCATTTTTGTTTCTTCAATAGACATAAATAAAATGAAACTTCAATGATTAATTTAAAACAAATAAAAATCGATCATCTTGGAACAAAGTTCCCCCCAATACATATTACAAACACATTTGCTTAATATTCTTTGCCAGCTTCTACTCAAATTTTCTCATCTCCTTTGAGCTGTAGTTTTTTTTTTTTTTTTAAGTCGTTAAGTCATAGTGACAGATAAATAATTGAAGTACGAGAAAGTTCATTAATATTTTCTTAATTGCACATGCTTTGCTGTATAATGCAGAACTCTTTAGATAAAAAAGGTGTGGTGAGCCGTGAGCGTGCATCATTTCACGTGCAAATCTAAAGAACATTCTTTCTCCAAATGATTAATCTTTTTTATTTAATCGGGTAGTTATGCTGGAGAAAAAGATTGTTCAGACAAACATGGCAGACAATGAAAAACCTTTACTTTACGAAATTGATTTTTGTAGTTAATGATCCCTTTACGTGTTATGCACTTTACCCTGTTCAAAGGATATGTTTAAAGTATTCGAGCCGATTTATTTGTGTAATGAGTCTTTTACTTGTCACACACTTTATCTTTTAGTAAAATGATTGTGTTCGTTAAGGACGTCTTGAAATATATGTTGTGATTTTTTCGGTCTTCTGATAATACCTTTATAATTGTTTGTGTAGTCACATAATTAGAATCGATCATGTACCGAAAATTAAAGTGCGAAATTATATTTTTTTTACTTGGCATTCATTTTACTTGTAGTTCTATTAATGTAACAACTATATTCATATGGAAATGGAGTGTCAAAATGTTGACTAAGGCAAGACAAATCTTCTTGAAATCTTACAATCTATATGTGGAATATAATTTGGTGGTTGATATTTATTATAAAAATCAATTGGGTCTTATTGTGTAATTATAGAATCATGAACTTTATTCTTTTACTCTTTCTCAAGGCTATGCTTGTTAAAGTAGAAAAACATCCACAATTTCAATCATAATTGTCGAACGTCCAAATATTATAAAGATCTGAATATAAATCTCATATAAAATAAAAATGCGAACACTGACCTAATATTATATTTATTTTTTCACTTTTCTGAATTGTTTTTTTATCGTTAATTAATAAAATAAATTATTTGATATAATATTTATAAAATTAGAAAACTTTTCAAGATACCCACCCATCCAATTGTTAGTTGGATTTCATCCAACGGTTATTGTGGTAGTTAGGTTTCATCCGTTTTTACGTATCATTTTACTGAAGAAACTATCCATTTTGACGATAAAACTTGGATTTATATTTCACTTTTATTTTGTTCTTTAATAGATAGAATTTATAATATATTTTTATCGGCCAAATCCAATAGGAGTGGACAAGACCAAAGAAATTTTTATAACAATATTTTATAATTTTTTAATTTAATACCGTGCAATGTTACTCTAACGTCATAGTTGATAGTGCTACCTACGTAACCCATTTTTATTTTTATTTTTCCTTTTTCACCATCTTCATGGTGGTTGGTCAAATTTATTTATGTTTGTCCACCAAGCTTTTGTCAAGAGGGGTATCTTTTCATATTAAGAATTCTTAACCTTATTCCATTTAAATATTGGTAATTGTATTCACGCCACAATTTTTATTTCTTGAACTACATTTTAATTGCTCTTCAAATCCTTAATCTTACGATTTTTTATATCATTTTTATCGTCAAACATTTCATTAGTTAACATCTTTTGTGTTTGATAATAGTCTTATGTTTAAAAATCCTTTAAAATGGGGTAAAATAACTTTTTTCCCATCATATTTATTAAAAAAAAAAGCTTGTGAATAAATATTTTCCCCTCATTTCAAAGCATGAAAATAAAATATTTGTTTTTAAATCATTAGGGATGAGGTGTACTAATTAATGGAATGTTGAATATAAGAATTCGACGGTAGAAAGTTAAGGAAATAATTGTTACGATGAGCAAAAATTAAGAAGTTTAACTAAAAATTGTAGTGATAATATAACTGCCCTTTAAATATATTTATTTTGTGCTCGGATGCTTTAATGATAATCCTTAATTAGCTCATTAAATTCAACACTCCAAAATTACCATAGTCACCTAAAAGTGTAATCCTACTAACAAGATACGTTGCTTTGGATCAAGGCATCTAATAGACATGAAAAAAATAAGAAAGGTTTCTTCCTTCGCAAACGCGAAGTTGTTAAGACATCATTATCTCTTTTGAGCCCGTTTGGCAGCTTATGATTTTACAGCTTAAGAAGTAAATTAATTGTTAGATTAAAAATAAAGAAATAAATGAAACACCGTTCATTTGGTGTAACATTTGGTATAATGAGTCGAAAATGACTATATTAGATAATGTAAAAGTTATACCATTTTGATGTGAAAGTTGCGTGATTCTAACGTCATTGGTTGAAAATACCTTCAGTATTGAGAACCTTGTGCTGTTCATATACTTCCTTTTTGTTTGTCAAATTCTTCTGTGTGTGTGGGCGTAGCCGAATCCGTAACCACATAAATCCTTTACCTTTATTCTCAAATTAAGATTTGAACAGACAGAAAAGAGGACACAATCTAGTCGGAATCGGAAATATATTCAAGATTGTCGGCCCAGATTAATTACAACCAAGTAAAGTCAGTCAGCAGCAACCTTAAAGAAAATCCAATGTTGCTCTGAAAATACAGAAGTTGGTTATTGACCGTTAAATATAAGAACAATTCCCTTTGTACAGGCACCTTATAGGTGCTGACAACTTACAGGTGTTGTGTTGGTAGCACATATACGTATTTTTATTGTTGTGTTTTCGGCAAATGATGAATGAAAAACTGTCAAGTGTAAGTCGGTAAAAATTCTGTGAACCATTTTCTGTACACTTAGTATCACTCTAAATATAATCCAATTGATCCTTTCTCTTCAAATGACCAATTTCTCCTCTAGAGTATAAATGAGAAATTCATGAAAATATACGGCATTCAAATAAATAATTAGTATCGAAACTCCAACAGCTAGTCTAACCAGAAGCAAGCTCACGTCATTCCTTACGAGCTTGTACACAAGTTATTAGGGTTGTGGTGCATTACCAAAGAGTGTCCCGAATTTTCTCCCCCGAATTGTAGTAAATTACGAAAATAAGTTTTATGTGACGAATTTAATATTGATTTGGATGGTTTTTGTATTAGAGACAGATAGTACAAATTTAATTGAGGTTGGAAGAATTAGTTGATAATTTCCATAAACTGAGAAAGAATGGAGACATAGAATGCAGTTTTCTAAATAGAATTTTGAAATTGCTTTGTGGGGCATGCAAATTAAAGTCGCAATATGAGAAACTTTGTTTTCTTGTTGGATGATAAAATTGACATGAATATGACATTTTCACATGATAACTAAAGATGTCTATCAGTATATAGCTCTTGTTTGGTTTTGCAAAAAATTAAATTTTTAGTAAATTTTAATAATAATTGATGAAAAATTAATAAAAGTTGTGAATTGTATGGAATGTGTGATTAAAATTAATTATTGACATTGATTTAAATTTTTATTGATTATTTTTAGCTAAATCAAACAAGTATCTAATCGCCACAGTCGAATATTGTCGTCAAATGAAAAGTTCATCTATAAATAAATAAAATGAAATGAAAATGTGTCACGCGATATCTTTTTTTGTCAATAGGATCCAGAATGGACCTAATTGAAAATTACTCACCATAATTGGATTGGAAAGCGAAAAGTGAAGCTTCCCTCTATCAAAACTCAAAACCAAACAAAAAGAAAAAGCTAATTCATTTATGAATACGCAAGAAAAAGCCAAACAGGTCGCACGTGCCTTGTGTGTTACATATATATATAGATCAAATATGAATTTTAAAAAAAAAAATTAAAGCTTTATTTCTTAATTCTATTTAATCCTATTCAATTCAGCAACGAAATTAAAATCTTGTGAAAACTCAATTATCGTGCAAAAAAACTAATAGACTTGTTAAAGTTTTTCCAAAAATAATTACGTAAGAAAATTAAAATATTTAAATTTTTATTCGTAAGTTCAGCCAAACTCATAGCAATAGGCTGCGATGAGGTTGAAATAATGCGTACTATTAATAAGGATTATTTGCACGGTGGTTTTAAATTTTTAATTGAGGATTGATGGCTCTTAATGTAGGTTTTACTTTATGTGCCTTCTTTATTGGTACGAGCCAAATAAATATTACATTAGCCGCCATTGTTGCAATAATAGACATAATGAAGATCGTTTTGTCATTGAAACCTAAATTCAGGTAAAATAATAATTTTTCGAATATCATATTTGAGTAGAACAGCCGATAACAAGTATATAAGATGGACAATAATTGATTGAAATAATCGATGACGAGTACGTAAGATACTCTTGTAATCATATTTGTTATATATATACAGTTAAAATAAGAAATGATGCTAAGTAAAGATGTATTTGAATATGTCCAAAAAGTAAATTCTCATTCACAAAAACCATAGCCTCATGATAGAGCGACTATTTAAATTACTAATGATTAGGAGTCGGGAAAAATTAGACAACAAATACTTGTTGACTATAAGAATATCAAGAATTTAAAATGTAGATTCATAAAAAAAAAAGTCTCGAAGATGGTATGTAAAATTTCTGGAATAATAAACGTAATCCCAGATGGCTTAGTTTAAGCATTCAATCAAATCTTTCCGAGATAATTAATGAAATCATAGTTATTAAAATTAACGAAAATAAACGTTTTAGCTAAATAATATAATGATTGTTGATTAAATTTACTCAAGATACGACGAATCCAATTTTTTCCTTTGATTTTCGTGTAATGTCTCGTACGTCTTTACGGAAAAAATGTGAAACCATTCGTCCAAACTTAATTCCATTAACTAATAGATAAGTTACTCATGAAACTGAGTTAAACTTCTGATTATGTTAGTAATATTCGTACAAATTGAAAAGAGGGAGACGAAAACAAAATTACGTAATATACCAATGAACTAAATACAGCGACGGAAGATATTGTTTACGTTTTGCACCAGAAAAAGCCAAAAAAATTCTGTCCACAAAATTCAATAATTTAATATTAATCGAGATAAGGAAAAAGAAAAAATTAAATACGAGAAGCGACGATGGACAGATGACAAAAAGGTAAAAAGGGCCATTTGCGGCTAATTGGAGTAGCTTGCATGTGCCGAGTTGAAAGAATTAAAACCAGTGGGGACCCACTTGTAATAAGGACATTCCCACACTGATCTCTCCAAAACCACGCGTTTTCGTCCTACAACACAACTTTATTTAGAGCCCGTTTGATCTACCTTCTTTCCGAAATTCATTCTTCAAATAATTATTTTCAATCACATTTTTTAATAAAATAATACTACACATAAATTTAAAATATTCATCTTCATTATTTGTGGTGTAATAAAATCTCATAATTCTTCTGCCATATTTTATTGTCTTTTTTATTGTTTTATTTGTGATCAAATAATTCATTATTGTGTCATATAACTTCAACATTTCAATCCAGTGATTGATTTCATATCAAGTGGTATCGAGTGATCCTTGAAATCTCAACAATTGATATCGGAGATTTTGGGCATAATTAACACAACAACTCCCTTAATATACTGAATTATGTAGAACTTGACACGATTGAAGACTTACATAAGTTCAAATTTTGTGTATTATTTTATATCATACTATCCAATATTATGTGATGAACGTGTTACTCTTTGCTCTCAACAGTCGTAAAATGTAATTTAGTTAACTACAACGTGCCTTTCGGCACCATCAAACCTAATTAGGCACATTTGCTATATTGGATTTTATAGTATTGGAAAAGAATAAACGATAAGCAAAAGTTAAAATATTCTACATTCTTTTGTAAAGAACTGTTCAGTATTATGTATTAGACATGATATTTGAGATTTATATCTTAGCAGTAAATTGATCAATATCACGTGCTAAACATGGTATCTGTGGTTTATATCTTAGCATTCTTGCTCTCAATAGCCATTTAAGTGTCGAGTTAGTTAGCTATGGCACACCTTTCGGCACCATCAAGCCCAAATAAGCACGTTTGATCGTATAGTAGAGGACTAAGAGAGATTAAAATCTTGTACGCTTTCTTGTACAGTACCATTTAATATCACGTGACGAACATTACATTTGTAGTTTATATCATAGCAGCTTTTTGCTCCCAACAGCCTCAAAGCGTCAGTTAGTTAACTAGTGAGTATAGGCAAAAGAGTACCCCTACCCCACCCCACCCACCCCTCTTTTCCTCCTAACCTCTATTTATATTCCCACATTTCTTCACATTCTCCTCATTCAACTTCCTCTTAGTTCTTCACATTTTGTATACATTTTCTTTCAACCCCTGAACATAAAAGTAATTATCTTCTTCTTCTCTCACTTTTTTCTTATATTATGAATATATGTTAACATGGACTAGTGTTTCTTGAATACACTAGAAAAATTCTAAAATACTCAACTTTTTTATGCAGAAAAATGGCTACAATTGGAATTGTTCTTGCTGGTTTTCTTCTAATGGTGTCATCTGTTCATGGTTATGGAGGGTGGATTAATGCTCATGCCACCTTCTATGGTGGTAGTGATGCCTCTGGAACAATGGGTACGCTAAGCCATGCTTAAAAGCTTCTTTTTTAAGTTCTTTTTTGGACATAACTTTCAAATTCAAATTGGATTTGAACATAACAAAATTCTGGGTTTGGCAGGTGGAGCTTGTGGTTATGGAAATCTGTACAGATATGGTACAAACACTGCAGCACTGAGTACAGCTCTGTTCAATAGTGGACTGAGCTGTGGATCATGCTACGAAATTAAGTGTGTGAATGATGGAAAATGGTGCCTGCCAGGGTCCATTGTGGTCACAGCCACCAATTTCTGCCCACCAAACAATGCCCTCCCAAATGATGCAGGGGGGTGGTGCAACCCTCCCCGGCATCACTTTGATCTCTCCCAGCCTGTCTTTCAACACATTGCACAATATAGAGCTGGAATTGTCCCTGTTGCTTATAGAAGGTATGCTTAGTTAGTGCCTTTTTTAGCCTTTAATATAGGTTCGTAAGTCAGTCATGCTTACAGACAGTTTTTGTCATTCAAGTAAATAAGACCCTCGATATTTCTGCTTAGGGTCGTATTAATAATATTTACTGCAAAAATTTGGATTATGTGGGTCTAAGTATACTATACACTCATTTCCTCAACCACGTATTTATAGGTATAATTTGGGTTCAAGGGTATATCAAGTATCCAATACATGTATTAGATTGTCCTAATTTTTAGAGAGATGTTTGATGGCGCAAGCCAGGTGTTCGTGATAGTGAAAACCTATAGTAGCGAGTGGATTAGCTCTCACTTCAAGGGTCAGCCACCATAAATCTGCTCGCTTTCATATTAGGACTTGACCATAACATATTTTCAGTGTAATTACTCTTTTCAATGTCAAATTAGTATATATCTCGACTTTTATTTATGAAACTAACTGTTTTCACTTTAATTTGCAGGGTACCCTGCAGGAGAAGGGGTGGCGTAAGGTTCACCATAAATGGTCACTCCTACTTCAATTTAGTACTCATAACCAATGTTGGTGGTGCTGGTGATGTTCATGCAGTGTCTATCAAAGGGTCAAGGACCGGTTGGCAGCCTATGTCGAGAAACTGGGGTCAAAATTGGCAAAGCAACTCCTTTCTTAACGGCCAAAGCCTCTCATTTAAGGTTATCACCAGTGATGGTAGAAGTATAGTATCCTACAACGTTGCTCCCTCTAGCTGGTCATTTGGACAGACCTTCACTGGAGGGCAATTCTACTGAACATGGTATTAGAAGTACTCAGTAGTATTATTATATTGTTTTGAAAGTGTTATACAATTACTAATATGTGGCTGGTGTTTGATTTTAGCTAATATGGTCACTGATATTAGGACTGTGACCTGGGAAGGGCATATTTGAAAATGTCGTTCTTTTTATTTTGCATTTTTACCCTTGTGCTGCAAAAGGTAGATAATAGCAGAGGTGGAATGGTACCACCCGCCTTCTAATTGAAGATTTGTTTTACTTTATGGTTGGAATTGTACTAGAGAAAGATGTAAATTTAATTTCACTAGTAATGGAATGGAGTGCCTACTTAATATTTACCATTTGTTTTCTCACTTTTCCCCCTTTGATATTTATTAATGATGGCTGACTATAGCAGAAGTGTTTGCTATGAACCATCAGTTTTCACTTCACAAAGCTAAGCCAACTTGTGAGAGCAATAAAGAAGCTCACTCCTAAATCCTAATAGAAATATCAACGCTATGCATCATTACAAGCACAAAAAAAACGAGTTATATTATATGGTAGATCCAATTAAATGGATCTCACGACACTTCATTTAACTACACTTATCGTTTAATATCACATATATGCCATACATGATGGTGTTTTAGCACACTGATACTACATAGCATTATTCGATATAAAAAGGTAGTGAGTACACATGGAACTAGAAAACGTTTCAAGTTTACAATGCAAAGGGAGGTATGAGTATGCATGAATCTCTAAGTTACGCGATTAGTCATGCATTGAAAATACATTTCTAACGTGATATGTTGAAGTGGACGACTAAAGATATAAGAGCCCTTTTTGACCAGATAATAGATATCACGGCCATAAAGAGAGGTCTGAATCATAAGAGGTCAAATTATATTAAAACTCTCGTAAATATGATAAATCTTTTTGATTAAGTCTCAATGATCAACTATGAGAGTAATTTACAACCCATAAATATATGAAATGAAGACAACTACCATCAACATCTATCACTATTCCTCAACGCGAAATATGGCCCATTTAAAATATCTCTTTATACAAAGTAAGTCTTGGTGTTCTTCACACACACACACACACACAAACACACACACACAAAAAGGATTTGAAACAAAGAGAGGAAAGATTCACTCAATTTAAAAATCTAATTATATAGCTCTAAAAAAATTCGAACTTGACTGACAGGATATTTTAAAAAGAGCACAGAGCATGCAAAAATT
>CAIGRB010044803.1:0-17766 GCA_903798255.1 Fraxinus quadrangulata
TTCTGCCCAATGTCCCAAAACTGAAACTGAATTTAAAGATATGAAAAACATTCTGTATGCTAATACCATAGGATCCGTCATGTTTTCTATAGTTACAACTAGACCAGATTTGGCATACTCTATTAGTTTCCTTAGTAGGTTTATGTCTAATCCGGAGAAACCACATTGGATGGGGTTAAAGTGGTTATTGAGATATATAGCAGGAACACTTAGAGTTGATTTGGTATTTAAGAAAGGATCTAGTCCATTAACATTGAAAGGGTATGTAGACTCTGACTTTATCGGGGATAAAGACCAAAGGAAGTCTACTACCGCATTTTTCTTAACACTTGGTGATAATTGTATCACGTGGAAGTCACAACTTCAACCTATTGTCACATTATCGAGTACTGAGGTTGAATATGTTGCAATAGCAGAATCTGTAAAGGAGTGTGTCTGATTAAAGGGAATTTAGAAGAGTTGAATTTTTTACATGAGTCACCTACTATTCTCACTGATAGTCAAAGTGTTTTATTTTTATGCAAAAATCCTGTTTATCATGAAAGGTCGAAACATATTGAGGTAAAGTATCATTTTATACGTGAGAAAATTGCATATGATGAGATTTTACTTGAAAAAATTCATACTGATGTGAATCCATATGACATGGGAACTAAGATTCTACCTTTGAATAAATTTAGAGTTTGTCTATCTTTATTACATATTGAAACGGGTTAATCTTTTACAGGTACCGGGCGATGATGATGGACCCTTTCACTATTAGTGCACCATTTAAGCATACTGTAGGGAGTTTACATTTTTGGAACCAAGGTGAAGATTGAGAGTTAAAAACGTGCTTCCACAAAATGCAACTCTTTAAGTGGAATCTACGTGGCCTTTTCTGATTAGCTGGTTTGCTTATACTTGGATTGTGCTTTCTCTAAAATGCAACTCTTTAAGCGGAATCTACGTGGCCTTTTCTGATTAGCTGGTTTGCTTATACTTGGCTTGTGCTTTCTCTTTTACATCATGGACCGTTGATCAAAATCCAAGGGCTGTGATTTCTTTGGGCCTTATTTACATGTTTGGCTGTGACTCTTGGGTTTCATGATTCTTCTTCTCTTCAAGAAAAGAAAGCGCTCCCTTTTTTTAGCTCTTTGCATGGTTCTCTTCTTCCATTGATTTAAGGAGTTATTCTTGTATAATTCTGGTGATTCTTTCGCATAAGTTAACAGTGGCTTGAGTCTGTATTTTGGGCTGTTTTGATTAGTCTATGTTTCAGTGTTTATGCGATAGGGTTTGATGTTAATTTGAGTTGAAGTTCTAAGAGATCTATTTCGATCAGTGACTAGAACTAAATCAAGAGTCTGATTTTGGTTTCATTTGTAAACATACTCCTCTGGAAGGTTTTCTTGGTACACCAGTGGATTAGGTTGGTAGTTGAGCCCCCAGATTAGGCATAGCCGAACTGGGTCAACCATTTGGGTGTTATTTTCTTTACTGCAATTTCTGATTCTTGAGTATGTTAATTTCTGGTTGTACATTACTTGGGTAAATCAAACCCAACAAGAGACATATCTATATCAGAAAGAAAAACTAAGTAATACGAAGGGAGAGAAATAACATAGTAGGAAACAAAATAATAGGAAGGAGTCTGGAGGGATTGAGTCTTGCAGCCATTTTGACACCTTTCCATGATCAATTTAATGGAGTAATATCATAGATCAATTTCACAAAACATCACGATGCTCACAATTAAATATTTTTATATATGGAGTAATTCTTCTTTTTTCTGCCCGTGTGCATCATCCAGTCTGTACGGAGTTTTAGTGACGGGGGAAGGACAGCGTTCTCCTCCTGAAAACACTGAAATATGAAGGGTTATTGAGCATCTTATCAGATAAGGATCGTGTTCTCCGTGTTGAAACACTAATATATTGAAGGTAATAGGGCGTCTTATCAGATAAGGATCGCTGCACCAAAGGTCCAATACTGTCTTGTGCACCTTCTATGAGTGCCTCACAGTCTAATTCAGGTGAAAATTGATCATCTCCATACCAATACGCAACCAACCAGTAGATTAGAAAGTTGACAAAACTTAAAAGTGTCAGCATCGCATAATATTTGTCCAAACGACTTGAATTTATATCCTGCCCAAACCAGTTACTGAAAATGAGGATACAAAGTACACTCAGAAACTTTCCAATGCCTATCACACATTCTCCAAACGGTGGTCCGTAGTTCCTTAGGGATTCAGAAACCTGGGAACGAAAGAAACTTTGAAGCCCACCTTCTGAAAGTCCTTTCATAATTCCCAAGAAGATAAATTGTGGAGTTAGGCTAAAAATATCCATATGTTTACTTGGCTGGGTGTATGTGTTGACCAAATACAGCCAGTGAACTGCATTTTTCCAAGCAAAGATGCAACAAATGACAGAAAATGTCATGCCAATACCGATTCTCCCCTGCATTATGAGTTGTCCATTCATTTCACTACCAATTTTTGGAAATATAAAGTCACATAGACATTCAATTACAAAGCTTGTGACTGTCACTAGTATATTGAAAACAGTAATAGGGAAATTCTCATTTATGTTGCTAGCTTGTTCGAGAAAGAAGGTGCTCCCTGTTGCATCAACCAGACTGTATGTAAGGAAAGTCGTCCAAATAGGAACCATCCCTAATAAAAATTTCACTTCCTCCACTTGTGCAACGGAGCAAGGCTTGTCTGGCCTATTTTTCTCTTCAATCACAATGGGGGCTTTGTCTAACCACCTGTCGTTTAACAAACAAAATGCAGTGCATGGTTAGTAAATAAGATCAATGATCTCATAGTCTACATTGTAAGTAAGAAACCAAGCGAAGGGACATACCTCAACCATGAAATACGAGGCTCGATACGTGTAACACTTTTGTAATTGTTGAAGAGCTGCTCTGGAATAGTTGCATAGAGAAGATTTCTTTTTAGTACTGCTTTTTTGATAACAAATAGAACATCAGAGATGGCGCTGCCTGTTGGTGTATTGCATTCGTAAAATTTTGCACCTAACCAGAACCACGAGTATGCAACCACCATTGCAATTGCTGAGATCATAGAAAGCAGATTCAATGAACTACTCGGGACAAAAATAGCTGGAATAGTACCCAAGATGGATGCACAGCACCACCAGACATTGCTACGGCTATGTTGTCGTTCTTTATCCTCTTCTGTGGCTGGGATATCCTTCGCCATGAATTGATCTTCAAGAAATGCTTTCAATGATACCTCTTTTGCTGCTTTTGCCAGAGTTATTAGCACCAGTCCCAAATAAAAAGTTCGAATCTCTGTATTTGTATGCCGGGCTGCATTCCAGAACAGCACTAATCCCTACAAAAAGTCGATTGATTTACAAAATTCACGAATACGACAGAGTGAGATGGGTTTATTGTTAATCTCTCATGACTACTCACAATGATGTAAGATATGGTGGAGTAAACCACCATTTTGAAGCGGCCCAGATAGGCATCCGATGCAAAAGCAAATAAAATTTGCACAACTGCCGAGGTTCCTTCCTGTAAATTGACAGCTTTAGCCGATTTTGGTAAGTCACCTGGGAGAAGGGTGATCAATATATTTACCAGCGCTCTCTCTACGAAACTGTGGACAAATATGAGGCCTACAGAAATTTAAGCCAATTGTTAGAAGTTAGGAATAATTAATCAGAAAAAATCGGCTATAGATACTATAATTATACTGAATCTACCAAATATAAACATGGCTTCCTTTGAGAAAACAACGTAGTAACGGAACTTCTTCAAACACCAGTTGATTATCCACATAATTGGGCTTGAACCGATTCTACTGCTACAACGAAACCTGATTGTATATAGTCAGTCTTTTTCTTCTTGAAAATTAAGATTAAGACATTATAGGCTCAAATATGTACACAGGTTGGAAATGTGAAAAAGGAAACTTCATTGAGGTTATCAAAGTCGTTATTTTCGTCGGTGCTTTTTTGTCTGAATTCAATTGTCTCTATTATCAACTTAAAGTTGAAAGTTGGGAGTAAAATTAAAGTGGACCAGTTGTAAAAGGTAGAAAGGGACCTCAGTAGTCAGTACACGCAAAATACACAGATGGGTTTTCACAGGTTCGTAGAATTTGGGAGCATAATATGTTAAAGAAATGTCAACTTTATTAAGAGGAGTAATCCAATCCTTTATAAATTGGTCTATGTTTACATCTTTATTTGATGTGAGATTCTATCCCTTAACATACAAAGATTTCAGCCACTCGAACAGTTCTCTTAACAATAAGAAACTGTTGAAGACAATTAGGCAAAAATTATTCTAGAACAAACCACTCACAACAGATAAAAAACGTGTTGGAAATACTGGCTCATAAGCCACCAAAGTTGAAAGCACCACTTGATGGCGATGTCAAGACTTGAATTTCGTGAAGACACAACATTGCATTGAATTTTTTTTAAATTACATACTAATATTACATATTTTTACAAATGTTCTGCACGAGTTTTCATATTTTGAAAATTCTTCATAAATATTTATCAAGTACTATCACCAATATGCTCATATTTTCGAAGTAACGCTTCTAACTTTAAGAAGTCGCAAACCTAACAAGTCTAAAAAATAGTACAAATTCTATTGTTAATACCCATTATAGATAATGAATAAATTTGAATATGATAATTAAATGATATGACTATTGGATGAATGACAATAATTCTTAATATTTGGTTGAGGGGGGATTTGCAAATGTCATGAAAGAAAGATGGAGAAATGTTGATGCTATTTACTGAAGTATAATCCTATTTATCTAGAGTTTGATACTTATGCATTCAAGATAATATATAAATTAACCCCCTATATTGTCACCTAATATGTAGTCTACATAGATAACATTATTATTTACCTAAAGAATTAAAATTTGACACCATCGAAAGCGACTCAAGCTTGGAGACCTCAAGGGAAATCGCCAAAAGTGCCTTTTCGTAAACAATAATTAGGAAATTAGTGGAGCCGATGATCTATAGGTGATCGCCAATGGTATGATTACTGATGATTATGATGATTTTGATATCGACATATATTCATCAGTGATTACTAAAAGACAATGTTGTCATTCATATTATCGATAATTATTGACGGTGCTTTTTTTAAACTGAATAATAAATAAAAATTATTTTGTTAAAGACAATGTTATTTTTATTATTTTTTTATAGTAATTTAAACTGAAAAATTTCCTTAACAGAATTTTTGAATGCATTCGGACTTGTAAGCGTCCGGCTCCCATTCATGCGTTCACACAAATCTACATAATAAAACATTTTATACGTAAATTCAAAATTTTTCCATATTTTTTAACCACACATTCTTCAAAAAATCATCATTCAAAACTTTATTTTCTCAAATAATGATTATCAAACATGGGCTTTGTATCTCTCCTCATCAAAATCAACATTTTTAAGTAAATATGGATCATTGCATTTTTGTCCAAAATTTTAAATCGAGGAAGTAATTATTGTCTTGGAACATTTGCATTCTTAATACAATTGATCTGTTTAAATAGATTGTGTCCAAAATGATAATAGTTTAACGCGTGGATTTCACTTTTTGTACAATCACCACATCGTATAAGTGTGTGTGCGCGTGCTTCTATTCCGAATGTACAATAATTTTTTTATAAAATAATAGTATTGGGGTCGAGAAAAAACATTACTTTAGATGGGTGATTGATTTATCAATTGATAACATGAAGCCATTTATAATCAAGTTACAAAAATATGATAGATGCTGACCATCTCTTAAATTATTTTATTGAAAATGATACATTGATAGATAACCTACTTACGAAGAGATTATTCACGAGCTATTGAATACATTTATCGAAAATTATCATGATTTTGATAATAGCTTTATTTTATCCATTATTTCTCCAAATGAAGAATTGCAAACATCGTAACTTTAAATAATTACTTTCTACAAAATAAAAGTAAAAAAACATATAGCAAATGTGGTATATACATAACAAAAAATTAGAGATGGGTATAACTTCAATTTAAGTACAGGAAAAAAAAAAAAAAAAAAAAAAAAAACAACTTTAGGTATATTTTTCTAAAAGTGCCTGAAATAATAGGTGCTACCAAGTAAAAAGGCTCATTTAAATGGGGCATGCTTGAGCCCCATTTTTTTTTTTTTTTAATGTAAAATGCATTTTGGAATAATAGATCGATGTAGAATGTGTAGTTAAAAATTAAGAAAAAAATTTTAGACCGTGTAATATTTGAAAAATATGTGCTTGAAAAAAAGAGAGGAATAAATGTATTTTGAAAAAATTGAAGATCAAACACATGGGCCCCACCTTTAGGACGGGGGTCCCATGTTTTTTTGCGGAGTCCATTTCCAAATGAGTTCTGTTATATGGCCAAGGCCACATGGGCCCCATCCAGGAGCGCCACATGTCATCATTTCAGCTTTTTCCAAATGAGTTCTGTTATATGGCCAAGGCCACATGGGCCCCATCCAGGAGCGCCACATGGCGCCCCTATTCGTGGGGAGCCTTGGCCCCGGCCACCCAGCTTTATTCTTTCCAAATTAACACTAAAATTGTACAAGTGGATCATTGAATCGGGCAAGCAGTCCAAAATAAATTACTGGGCTTCGCCAATTAAAAGTGGCACAATTGCTAAGCATGGGTCCAACAATGTGCCTTTGACCAAAATAGTTACCATGCCACCAATGGACAGACACCTAAAGGTGATATGGGGAAGATGTACTCTTAGGCTGCTCAATTCGTGAAACAAATATTATTTGTTGTACATTAATCAAAGACATATCTATATCCGAAAGAAAAACAATGCATTACAAAGGAGAGAAATAAGTAAACAAAACAAGAAGGATCAGTTGGGGATATAATTGATGGCTATGAGAACCATAAGTAAGATTATTTGAATGTATGATTATTGCAAATAATTATAAGTAAGGTTCTCTGACCACATTAAGAGTTGAAATTTTTATCATTGACCAATTTCACAAATCATCGCGATGCTCACAATCAAATATTTCTATATGTAGTTGTTCGTTCTCCTGTGCGTGTGCATCGTCCAGCCTGTTCGGAGTTCTTGGGCGTGCAGGAACTGAGAAGGACCGTGTTATCCTTGGGGAAACACTGATATATGGAGGTTTATTGGGCGTCATACTCGGTAAGGATCGTGTTCTCCTTGTTAAAATACTGATATATTGAAGGTCATTTGGCGTCTGATCAGAGAAGGATTGTAATATTGAAGGTCCTAAACTGTCTTGTGGACCTTCTATGGGTTGTTCACAGTCTACTTCTTGAGGTGCATCGCCATAACAGTGCACAACCGCAAGCGCAACCCAGTAAACTAGTAAGTTAGCAAAACTTAGAATGGTCAGGATCGCATAATAATTGTCCATTCGACTTGAATCTCTATCATGCCCAAACCAGCTTTTGAAAATGAGGATACAAAGTGTACTCAGAAACTTTCCGATGCCCATCACACATTCTCCAAATGGTGTCCTGTAGTCCCTTAGAGTTTCAGAAAGCAGAGAACGAAAGAAACTTTGAAGCCCTCTTTCAGAAAGTCCTTTCATAATTCCCAACAAGAGAAATTGTGGAGTTAGGCTAAAAATATCCATATGCATACTTGGCTGTGTGTTGACCAAATCCAGCCAGTGAACTGCATTTTTGTAGGCAAATCTGCAACAAATGAAAGAAAATGCCATTCCAACACCGATTCTCCACTGCATTATGACTTGTCCATTCATTTCATTACCAATCTTTCGAAATAGGAAGTCACATAGACAATCAATTGCGAAGCTTGTGACTGTTACTAATATAATAAAAACAGTAATAGGGAAATTGTCATCAATGTTGCTAGCTTGTTTGAGAAAGAAGGTGCTCCCCGTCGCATCAACCAGACTGAATATAAGGAAAGTTGTCCACATAGGAACCATCCCTAAAAAAAATTTCACATCCTTCACTTGTGCAACAGTGCAAGGCTTGCCTGTCCTATTTTCCTCTTCAATCGCAGAGGGAGCTTTGTCTGACCACCTGCATATTTAACAAACAAAATGCAGTGCAGGGTCAGTAAATAAAATCAATAATCTCGTATGTATACATTGCAAGTCAGAAACCGAGTGAAGGGACACACTCAACCATGAAACACGAGGCGCAATACGTGGAGAACTTTTATGACTGTTCGAGAGTTGCTTTTTAGTAGTTTCAATAACAATATTTCTTTTTATTACTGCTATCTGGATAACAGTTAGAACATCGAAGATGGCGCTGCACATTGGGTCACTGAGGTTGCGAAATTTGGCATGTGACAAGAACCGGATGAGTGAAACAAAAATTCCACCGGCAACCAAGCCGTACACAGATTGACAACAGAAATAGATACGGCTTTGTTTTTGTTCTTTCTTCTTTTCTCTGGTCGGCATATCCTTCGCCAGAAACGCTTTCAAGGATATTTCGTCTTGTACTGTTATCCAAGTTATTAGCAGCACGAACTGGCAAAGAATTGGAATTTTTCCATCTGTACTCCGCTCTGTTTCCGGAAATTGCAGCAGTGATAGTACTCCCTACAAAAAGTCGATTGATTCAGAAAATTCATGAATAAGACAGATTGAGCATCATTTGAGAGTGAAAAAAAGTGACTCACAAAGATGTAAGATATGGTTGAGTAAACCACCAATTTGAAGCGGCCCGGATAGTTATCCAATGTAATAGCATATAAAATTTGCAGAAATGTCGAGGTTCCTTCCTGTAAATTAACAGCTTTAGCCGATTTTGGCAAGTCTCATAAACCTGGGAGATAAGTGATCAATATATTTACCAGCGCACGGCCTTCGAAACTGATGTCAAATGTAATGACTGCAGAAATTTAAACTAGTGTGTTAGAAACTAGAAAACGTGAAATATTACACTTCAGAATGAGCTACAGATACTATAATTTACCACATATAAAAACCAGTACTTCATTTGATAATCTAAAGTAGCAAAAGAGCTTTTCGAAACACCATTTGATTATCCTCATAATTGATATGTCCCATACAACTCGGAGATGAGTGGCCAATAGGCACAATATTTTTGCCAGCTCCATCGTCAGGACAGTGATGACAATCGTGAAACCTACAGAAATTTAAGCGTTGAACGTGTTAGAAATTAGGAAGGAATAATCAGAATCAGATGCAGATGCAGAAACTATACTTAATTTACCAAATCTATACATTTCATCCATTAAGTGAAAATCGTCGTAAAAAAGTAACTTGTTCAAACACCAGTTGATTATCCTCATAATTTGGTTTGAATCGATTCCACTGCTACAAAAAAAGAAATCTGATTGGTCTTCTCTTGTTGAGAATCAGGGCACAAATCGGCTATATTTTAAGGTTGGAATTGATGAAGTTAGAAGGAAAGTTATCAGAAATAATGATGATTTGATAAATTATTTGTAATTTTTATTTTCCTAATGGCCATTACTTGGAAGCCTCCCTCCCTCGATAAATGCATGCGTTCACACGAATCCATGCATCTCTTTCCATTAGAAAGCAATATATTTACGCGTTACATATTTTTTATTAAAGAAGGAACAATGTCGTGAATCAATGTCAAAATGGCCAACATCAATCAATTTTAATTGTCTACGTGAAATATAAGTCATATACATGTATATATTACTGAAATTGATTTACTACCCCCCTAATGAGCAGGATAAAAAACTTTTATTGTTAGATGTGACAAAAGAACATTAATTACGGTTCTCTGAATTTGATAGAACCATAAGTAATGTTCTATTGTCACTTTTGCAATGAGAAGCTTTTATCCCTCCCATTGTGTGTAAGAGATCAGGCATGTATATATCATTGCATTTTTGTTTAAACTTTTAAATCTTAACAATATGATCCTAAACATTTGCATTATTGACACAACTGATTCTTCTAAATAGATTTTGATGATAGCTTACAAGAAAACCAAGAGTACATGAAAAAGACGTTGATGTGACAAAATATGATTGTACTATTTTTTTTTCTTTTTTTCTCATCTTTCAATGATGTCTCACTATGTGTTGTCTGTAAAGATTTTTTGTTAGAAAATCCTAAACTTATAGCATGACTGTTTATTTTATCAATTGTTTCTCTAAAAGAAGTATTTTAAGCATCGTGGCCTAAATAATTACTTTATAGAGAATGAAAAAAACATAGCAAATGCGGTATATGCATTTCAAAAAATAAGAGATTATGTTTAGCTTTTATACATATTTTCTAAAAAGCAAACTTTGATACTCCTTTCATCCCATAAATATAGATTTATTTTTATTTTTATACAGATTAAGGAACTGTAATTAATGTAGTTGAATATATAATTTTTTTTTCTTGCATTTTTTCTAATATATACCCTACATTAAGTAATGAAACATGAGTAGTTGATATTTGTTGAAACAAGGCACATTAAATATGGGTATATTAAAAAATTAATAAATTATTTATACTTTCGACATGGAAAGTGATATATAATTTGGGACAGACAAAAAAGAAAAACAAACATATCTTTACGTAGAAGCTGCCAAATAAAAAGGTTACAAATATGGAATATAAAAATTTTATGTGTTTAAACAATTACTATTTTATATTTTCATTAGGATTTAGAACCTGTGTGGTTCAGCTAAAATATTTTATCAAAATATAAGTCAAACTCAACAATTAATTTTAATCATATATTTTATTGGATTTAACAACTTTAACATACATTCCATCAACTTTTATCAAAATTTTTAAAAAAAATCTAATCATGAGTTTAAAGGATTTTTTTAAAAATTATTATCTTATGTATAAAGCGAGATTATTATTTCAGTATATTAGCTCGAGTCGAAATTGAAAAATTTTATTATTTAAACGAAATTATTAATTTATTAAACTTTCACTTTTCAAGACTACTAACAAACCAAAAAATAATTATATAATACTAATTCTAAAAGGATTAGGGTTTCGAGGGCTGCACTCTAAAATTTCAATTTCTGCCTGTTGATTTCAAATTCAGAATTCAAGATTTATAATTTAACTTGAGGTGAGATTCTATGTGTTATAAGTCGAGTTATAGAAAGTTTAAAGACTAAAATGAAAATTATGATAAAGTTCAAGAATCATAGTTTAGGTATTTAGAATATTGGAGTGGTGTCCTGCAATGAGACTAGTGACTTTTATTATCTTAAACACGAGTTTGGGCCTTAAATGCAAAAAAGTGTAAAGTCTAGGGACTAAATTACAAATGGTGAGAAATATATTTTACGTTAATTATGTATTCAAGAAAAAGTTAATCGAAGTAAGTCAAATTTGAGTTATATCTAATTGAAGTAAACTACTTGAAGATAATATTAATTTCTATGTTAGACCAAATTTTCTTAAAAATATTGGACTCATTTTATTGATCGTAATTAATCATATAGATTATGCTCGGAAAAAAAACGTTGTTTTGGATAAGCTCGAACTAAGTCAAAGCGGGTGGGCAGAAAATATGGTTAAAACGAATTTTGAAGTAACTAATCACTATTGGTTTGTGAAGTTTCCTCTGGGCAGAAAATATGGTTAAACGAATTTTGAAGTAACTAATCACTATTGGTTTGTGAAGTTTCCTCTAAAATTCATAAATATAAGCCGTCCATATCCCTCCCTCCCTCTCTCTCTCTCTCTCTCAATTGTGCACAAAGTCATAGTTTGAATTTTAGAGTAGTAACCGTATTCCCCCTTCTCGGTCTTGTTCAAGATTTTGACATCTATTGACTTCGAATTTTGTAGAGATAACAGGGTCAACATATTTCTACTCCAATTACATCCATGCTAATGGCTTCTTCCTTGCATGATAGATGGTTCATCCATGTTAGGGCTTCTTGATGTAATTCGAATCTACAAACATAATAATAACAAGATGAAACGGATTGCCCTTAAGAAAACAAATGTCTTTTTTTATTTCATGAACAATCAAAAAATCTACAAGACGTTTTAGAACCTTAAATATGAAAATACCAGATAATCTACTGGGCCAGCAGTCCCTTAATGAGTTAAGCTTTTACCACATGACAGACCCCACACCGGAGAGACAAACTATTCCACTTCACAGTGTATAGTAGGCCAAAAAAATGAGGCACTAATGAAAGCTAAAGTGCGATCTCGCCCCACATGACCCTCACCGTAAAACTCCTCAATCAATTTCAGACGAAGGATGCAATCTGGAATACACAACTGAACACCCCTAAACACATAACCATCCTCTAACAAAAAGGGAGGATGAAGTCCCTGCAGTAAACAGTGAAAAATGGGGCCAAAATAAGAATCATCAGCATAAAGAGAGGCAAAAGTTTCAAACCCCGTGTGTCACGGACCGTAGCTTCACTTAAGCCCCGTGACCCTATCACAGCTGCAGTTTGCCCCAACTTCGGCTGCACATTGTAAATATTAGTCTATTTTGAGTTGTAATTTCCATTCCATGTAATAGGTAATTTCAATTATAAAATAGATAGAAAATAGATAAATTTTAGTATGATTCTTCGGCAAGATTAGTCCATTTTGAGTTGTAATTTCCATTCCATGTAATATTTATTTCCATTCTAAAATAGCTAGAAAATGGGAAAATTTTAGTATGATTTTTCGGCAAGAAGACGTCTACTCGTGGTACTTAGGTTATTTTTTCTAGTCTATTATAGGGGATATTAGCATTTCAAACAATCTTTTAAACTTTCTAGTGTTCGCCCCCTGCACTAGCCATTTGTAGTTTCCTACTTTCATCAATTGTAATTTCTTACTTTCAGTAATCAATGATCAATTTCATTTCAATTGTGTTTCAAGCTTTCTATTAATGTGATCAAAATCTCTTTCGTCCCGAGAAAATGCGGAAGGTAGTCTAGCGGAGCAGACTACTGCCGCACGGTGTCCCTTTCTGTGCTAAGAAGAAAGGTACCCCGTGAAACCGTGACTGCCACCTGTAGACGTGCTAACAACCCATGTCGCTGATTGAGCGCGTCTGCCACACGATTAGAAGAACCAGCCTAATATTTAGTGACAAAGTTGAACTGATGCAAGAAGGCAATCTACGATGCATGATTGGCAGACACAGAATCCTGGCTGGACAAATGCTTGAGGGCTCCATGATCACTGTATACGATAAATTCCCGTTGAAATAGATAATGTCGCCAATGGTGTATGGCCTGAACAACTGCATAAAGTTCTGCATCATAAGTGCTATATCGCCTACGAGCCTCTGCCAACTTCTGACTGAAATAAGCTACTGGTGTCCCCTCCTAACTGAGAACAACTCTGATGCCTAATTTAGAGGCATCGCAATGTAAGAAGAAATGCTTTGTGAAATCAGGCAATGCAAGTATCGGGACTAAAGTCAAGCGCTCCTTAATAACCACGAATACCTTCTCAACCTCGGGTGTCCACTGAAACTTACTCTCCTTCATGCAATCAGTAATGGGAAACATGTTTGTGCTAAAATATTGAATAAATCGTCTATAAAACGACGCCAAACCATGGAAACTATGCACATCAGAAATTGATTGTGGCTATGGCCACGTCGGATCGCATCAATCTTAACTGAATCCACCGTCACCCCACTGGCTGACACAACATACCCCAAAAATAGAACACTATCGGTATAAAATACACACTTATTACGAGCTACAAAGAACTCTTCCCTGCTCAAAACAGCAAGGACTTCCCTTAAATGCACACCATGAGATCCTCTGACCCAATGTACACCAATGTATCATCGAAGTATACAACCACACACTTACCAATAAACAGTCGAAGGGCTTGGTTCATCACCCCCATGAACGTGCTCGGTGTATTGGATAATTCGAAGGGCATGACCAGCCACTCAAATAAGCCCTTATATATCTTAAACACTGTCTTCCACTTATCACCAGGACAGATTATGATCTGCTGATAATCGCTTTTCAAGTCCAGTTTGGTAAATACTGTTGCCCCTACCAACTGGTCAAGTAAATCTTCTAATCTTGGTATCGTGAAGCGATATCGAACTGTTATTTTTTTAATGGCTCTGCTATCTACACACATTCGATAACTCTAATCTTTCTTTGGCACTAGAAGAGTGGGGACTGCACACGGGCTGCGACTCTCTTTGATATAATCCTTCTGCACCAACTCCTCTACCTGTCTTCTCAACTCCTCATGTTCTGTCGGGCTCATTCGATAATGCAGACAGTTAGGCAGCGATGTACGAGGTATCAAATCAATCTAGTGTTGTATATCCCGTAAAGGAGGAAGACTCTCTAGAAGGTCCTCTGAGAACACATCGTAAAATTCAGACACCAAGGCAGCAGCTTTGGGGTAAAGACCCACCGGCTGTCATAGGAGCTGCCGACACTCCCGTCACCTCAGTTCTCACTAACAACAACACGATGTCTTCTGGCAACATCTCATGCACAAACAAGGATCGGGAAAGTAGGTCACTATTGTCCCCTACCGAAGAGATACAATGAGCATCCTTGGAAGGTAGTAGTACAATCTTCTTACCTGAAAATGTGAATGTATACGCGTTCCGACGCCTCTCATGACACACATCCCTGTCAAACTGCCGGACGACCTAACAACAGATGACAGACGTCCATAGGCACCACATGACACCAAACACTATCATGATACACACTGCCAATAGAGAAGGGTACCAATATACGTCTAGTAACACAAATTTCATTACCTCGTCTCAACCATGCTAGGCTATAGCGAGTAGGGTAGGGTTCGAAGTCTAACTTCAGCTTCTGTGCGACCGCTTCTGATACCACATTTTCACAACTGCTTGAATCAATGATGAACCTGCACACTTTACCCCAATGGTACACGTGGACATAAAGATGTTGTTTCGCTATAAGTCCTCAAACGACCACTTAAGTATAAGGCACGCCCACCACACCACAAGGAGGTCCCGTGTCATCTGTATGCACTACTTCGACCTCTTCTTCCTCATTCACCACATGAACATGATCTTTGACATAGGTTTGTGTTGCTTCTCCAATCAACAAGCCCAGGCATGACTGTCCTTAGGATGGACAGTCTCTCCTCACATGACCAAAATCACCACAACCAAAACACTAACTACAATGCCCTCGTCCACCAGAATGAGTCTAGCCACTCGGACTTGAGACTGGAGGAGCCGCTCCCCAAATGTTCCGATCAACGCCCAGACCCTTAGATGTAGAAGATTGGGACGAACCAGATGTGGGATTTGGGGCAAATGGTTGACCCCCACCTCCAGATGGACCACCGAACTGCTTACTACAAAAAGATGGATTTTCTGAGTTTCAGCCTGAAGTGCATGTTGATGAGCCTCCGAAACAGACACCGACGAAAACATATTAAGAACATCCTGCAAATTCAATCATAGCCCAACAATGTAGCACGCCACCAACTGATCCTCTGATTTCCCCACATCATTACGCGTTATCAATTGGTAAAACTCTATGGAGTAAGCATCTACAGAGCGGTTGCCCTGTCTTAAATTTTGTAATAGCTGATACAAGGTTCTGATATAATTAAAAGGAATAAACATCGCCTTCAATTGTTTCTTCATCTTTTCCCACGACTCAATTTTTGCCTTACTCTGATGGATCCGATTATGTTTAAGTTGCTTCTACCAAGCAGCAGCACGACCATGCAAATATGTAACCACCAAGGGTATCCTCTTATTGTCGGGCACCTCTTTGTAATCCAAGATCTCTTTTACTGCCGCTAGCCAATTGAGGAATTCATCCACTTCTATCCCACAGTGAAATTCAGGGATATCAACCTTGATTCCGGACTCCCAACGCTGAAACGTATCCTACACACGAGGCCGCTATACACGACTGCCACGTGCATCCGATAAGGTCTCCTCGTCTGACCTCTCGCCTTATTCATATCCTTCTTCCCCATCACTTACAGGGCCACGACATGGAGGGGCAGGAAGTGTTTCGTTCCGCACAACCTCCGCCGCCCACGTCATAAACTGATCAAACCGAACGTCAACGCATCGATTTGATTACGCAGATCTGCAACTTCATCAACCTGGCCACCACAGCCACCATGACCAGCACGTCCTCTTCCACGAACCATGCTCTGATACCAAATGATGTAGTTCGAATCTACAAACACAATAATAACAAGATTAAACGGATTGCCCTTAAGAAAACAAACGCATTTTCGTATTTCATGAACAACCAAAAAATCCTACAAGACGTTTTAGAGTTTTAAATATAAAAAAAAATAGATAACCTACTAGGCTAGCAGTCCCTTAATGGGTTGGGCTACAAAGCAAAATAAATAAATAGTGAAAATAATGAACTAAGAAACATTAAGTTCCGTTTGGACTTAGCAAACGAATTCAAAGGTCCAAAATCCATCATACATCACAGCAAAACGATAAGTTCAATGGGAATCGTCGTGAGCTTTTCGAAATGGGATCGTAGGTCCAAAACGAACACTGTATGCAAAAATTAAGCAATTTTCTTCAAACTCCGACCATCCAAGCATTCCAAATACGCAAGTGCATGTTCCTCAACGCTAACCTCATCACTTCTTCCATAGTGAATGGTTCATCCATAAAAGGCACATCTTCGCATATTTCAAGGTGGGATGCCTCTCATGTCAAAGCAGTTAGACTTCCTTACATAGTAGATGATTCATTCATGGAAGGATTTTCAAGTTGGGGACAATTTGGTATAGTGCTTCGGTTGATATGGTTGTTTAGTATCTAGAATAAATTGTTGTTTTATAAGAGAAAACAATTTTTGTAGTCAATTTCTATTCTAAATCACGTTATAATATCAAAGTTGATCCATTGTAAAGAATAAATTTATTAATTTTCATTGTGACTATCTATTTAATGCCCAACAACATCTTACAATAAGGATAAACAGATCAAGCACTTCCAAAGTTCATCGTTCACATATTCTCCAGCCATCAAGAGAAACTATGGCCTAAGTTTGTGGCATGGCGCTATTATACCAATCGTTGAATTGTTTCTTCCGCTTACATATACTTATTGAACATCATCGTGAATATATATATACAAATTACTCACTACCATAAATGAACGAAAATCACAAAATTACTCACTCGAGAACCAAACCTACTTCTAAACTGACTTTCGACTAGCTAGATATTTAAAAAAAACACACAGAGGATATAAATTAAAAAGGAAAATACAAATGAAATATTTTAAAAGCGATCAAAGAAATGGTGAAAATAAAAATAAGTAAAAACTATGACGAACAAGTGAACACCGTCGACGATTTTCTCAACAAGTGGTAGAAGCATTGGATAAAGGTAAAGATCCGAATGGATATAAATTGTATTGTTTGCTGATTTTTGGCCATATCTTGTCGATAGATTGATCTCGAGAACTAAATTATAAGATTGATTGTTCGCGTGTCATTTTCTCGTATCATATTTTGGCTTCTCGCCAGAAAATGATTAGAAAGTATATAGTCTAGTCCTATATGAGATATTGTATAAAAATGGTGTGGATATTTTTTTCGGTAGATTAACGATAATCGACTTTAATTTATAATAAGTCCATTAAAAATGAAGTTTTTTTTAGAGAATTAGCAATCATGATTGATGCTACCAAAAGGCGTACCTGTCGATTTTCGAGCTTGACGACTGAGAATGAGCACGCCCGAGACCTTCACGTACCTGAAACAAAGGCGGCGAGGTGTATCCTCGTCGCCACTCCGATGCTTAAGTCAGAGAGAGAATTTAAGAGAATAT
>CAIGRB010044805.1:0-11897 GCA_903798255.1 Fraxinus quadrangulata
CGAAAATTTTATAGAATAAAACTATTTGATCTATCTGATATATTTTTACAATCTTGGAGAAGTTGATGGGTTAAGGTAAAATAATATTAAATCCAAAATTATTCTGGGTCAAAAAAATTAATTATTGATAAAGTGATAATTAATATATCAATATTGGACTCCTTCTATATTTTATAATTAATTAGAAGTCTTAATAAAATAATTTTTAAGATAATTAGGAAAGAAAGTAATATTATATTATATAAATCAATGTTTATCTTTAAGTTTGAAAAACATTTTACATATCTTGTGTGTGTGTGTGTGTGATTATTTTACACAATATTTGTTAGTTGGATAAATCCACTCATTATCTCTCATGTTTCCACTAATTTCTAACCACCTCACATTATCCAATACACTCACATTTCTTTTTCCCATTTCAAACATCTCTTAATTTATCTTCCACTATATAATTTTCATTTTACATTCATTTTATTTACAGCAACAAAACAAGAAAAAAAAAAAACCTTCATAATCTTCCATCTTTTAGGAAGAAATAAATATTTTTATAAATTTTTAAGTAGCTTCAAGATGCAAAATCTAAATTTTCGTGGGCATCAATTCAAGATTTTCAAAGGTTTAAAGTATGATTGCGAGGTGCAAGTGGTTTGTCCGTTTAATTTTATTTCTTCATGTTGATAAATGCTATGCTAATGAAAAATATGATATGATATAGCCATCTGATACCAAGATATGATATGACATTATGATTATTTTGATATGATATGATATGACAGTATGAATATTTTGATGCGTGAATTTATATTTTTATTCGAGATTCCACAATTACTCGTGTCGTACCGAATATTCTCATATATTTACCATTTTTCCTACCTCTCATAGGCTACAACGGGTCGTTGGTTGGTGGACGATGAGATATTTTCGTTATGCCTGGATTTATTGGACCTAGTAAAATAAATATGTTGTAATGTGGTTGAATATTTTATATTTCCAGCAATAACTTATTTTTGTTAATTTATTTATCTCGTTCCTTTATTTGAATTTAGAACACGTTTGATTATGAACTGTATTGTTTGTGACGTTGAATTTGTGAAATCAATATTTTATCTTATATTTATTTGTCTAGCATGTATAACTAAAACGTGGTATGATGTGTTATTAAAATTTATTTTAAAAAATTGTACACGTAACAAGTTGTTCGTGCATAATTTTCAACTCCGTCTACTTGAAATTAAAGTAGTCGATCTCAAACCCGAATAAAGGAGGAGGGTTTATCTTTTTAAAAAAATATATATATAGATTAAATTGTGTCTGCATTGAATAAAATTTCTAGCTCTGCCCCTGCTTTAGGCTGTAGCTATTTTCTTGTAAAATTATAGAATTTTTGCCCCTCTATAATGAGCGTTGAAAGAAAAAGGATTGAAATTCTGTAATGGATTCAGTTTGGAGTGTAGATTTACATCTCGAAAATGTTAATGGAGAAAATGATATCAATTTTTTTGTTGGAAAATCTATGGTTGAGGCAGCTGGTTGCACACCAGATCCCATCTTTCATGGAATTTTGAGGAAAATGTAGATTAAAATTATGTCCAGGATTTCTCATGAAACATGATTTTCTTAAACATTACAGCCTGAGTTTCCAACGAAAGATGCAATGTCTGCTGCTAATGCTTATAGAAAAGTTGGATCACGGGGCAATTGCCTTGGTTGCAGCAGCAATTTTATCTGTCACGTGCATATTCTGTATTTCTGGAGAAGTTTGGACATTACTATTGATATAAGGTTGAGAATTATAAGATGCCCCTATATGGTCCCTGTTGTTAGACATGTTGGGAATCTACTTAAACATGCGCAGCGGAAAATAAGCAATTTTCAATTCCCACACATGGATCTTCTTTGTATTTAGATAGAAACTGTGATAGAAATAATACCTTTGATGATTTCTGCAAACTCTTTTGCTTTTTCTTGAACTTCAACGATCACGATCTGCAATCCAAGCTGTCCAAATGTCCAGCCTCCAATGGTGATCCACACAGAGAACAAGAATGACGGCTAGAGTTTCTTTTCTCGTGCTAGCAAGAATAATAATGAAAATCCATATCTTTTCTCAAGCCCTAGGAACATATTAATATAAGTTCAAGTGGGCTCGACCCGTCTCTTAAACTTAACCCGGTCCAATATTTAATTAATCAAATTAATTAAATCTGGTCCATGAATTAATTAATCCAATCAATTAATTCGGGCCTATTAATAAGTAACCCAATTAATTAATTATCCAACACTTGTCAATTAATTAATTGGTAAATTTCATTCTTCTGGTTCTCTTTTGTGTGTGACCCATTAGGTTCCCAATCACGATGCCTAACGATGTAAATTATTATTTTGATCTGATCAAAATCGATAAATTAAAACACCCCTTTTAATTTATCACTAATTCACATTCGTCGTCCCAGATTGACATCTAGCAATGTGTCAGGGCAATACATGTGACGAGAAATGTCATGTAGTGTGACAAACCAAACTTGTTCGTTTACCGTGAAACTATAATCCTTTCGTCAATATGATCCGATCAATTATGAGATATGGATATGTGTCAATCTCGTTTATCGATCATATCTTTTATCCTACTGTTAAGTCGATGTAAGTCGAAAATTCTTTTTCGACTTATGAGTTCACCTTGGCCAAGGATTTCATTATCAACTTAACTAGATAAAATATAGATCATAATCTCTTACTATCTAAGAGTGACGAATCCTCTATTGATCATTCACAACCTTCATATGATTCTTGACATACCCGAACGATGCCGTATTAGCGACTCTTGGCAGAGCAACATCCAACATCACCAAAGTATGACTATCCTCATATAAGGTACTATGATGACCTCAAGTCAAAGGACCAATTCCACTACCGAACGTTAGAGATTAACCACTAACACTCAGATAGTTATCCATGTGGAATCTCCCAGTGGGTCTCCAATGTTTTGTTCTATAACAAAACATCCACGTGTTCATTCAAGTGTCACCACACTTTAGCTTGTGAGATCAGCTACTTACTTCACAAGTAAAAATGACACACGTGATGGTCTATCCGTAATAACGATATCCGTATCTCGTTATTACTTCGACCACGGACGATTTAAGATTCAGTCATATGTAATTTGTATCTCACAATCACAACTCCTTGTGATTAACAAATCACCAAGACTTGAATTTACGGATTCTATTATTTAATTTATTAGAATATAAATTCAATTAAATAAGAAATATTGCCATTAAAATATATCGATTATATATATATTTAAAGTGTTTATGTCCCAAGTTGATTGGACCTAGGCATAACACTTACAGGACAGTCCCACTGATTGGGTATGGAATTCAGAGTCAAAGGATGAAGATGATGGCGTTGATGAAAAGTTGAGACGTGGACATAGAGGTCATATGTCGTAAGGTCGAGAACAACGGTACGATGTCGTTGTGAAGTCCAGATGGAAGCTCAAGGAAAATAGAAAGGCTGTGATATGGTTAAGTTATTCTTGGAATTGAAAGTTGAATCGATGGAGATTAGTACTAGAAACCGCAGTGTTAAGTTATTGACTTTCTTAAATTTCAGGCCTTGTGTCCTACGTTCTGGGATTTGTCCCTGGAGGTGAAAGTGGTACTGAGGCGATATGTGTGGTGTGGTGTGGTGTGGTGTAGTGTTAGGTTTGCAGGAGGTGGAGATGGAAAAAGATGATTAAATTTTGCACACGGCAGAAATTCTTAAAAACTCGGTCATACGTTCTTTCAAGTAAAATAATTTTGCACATGAATCAATATTTTTTTTACCTTTTAATCGTACATTCTTAAAAAGTATTATAATATAATGACCATTTTGTCCTTTTTAATATTTGAATTTGTTGGTCAAATGAGTTGTTGACACAATTGTAAAAGAAAATATTAGGGACGAATTTGTAAATGAAAAAAAATTGAAAAAGTTTGTGGCTATTTATGTTTCTTTGTTAATGCCATTTTATCCAAAATTCAGTATTAATTTCCGAAAGTTTCTCAAAATTTCTCCTTTTTCTTGCTATTTATCAATAAATAATTATTCTCCGTCAAAATGACTTGTAACACAAATCTTCTCAAATGCACTATAGCATCCTCTACTATCATATTCTTTATGCTTGACAAAATGCCCACAAAAACTATTGAGATGATTTATGGCTCATAAATAAGTAAAGAAATTGTTTGTTCAAAAGAAGATGATGAAATAAAGAATTGCATTGTTATTTTGTAATCCAGGTAGAATTTGGGAAATCCATGGGCAATTTATTGTTTACTCATGGGTTTTTTTTTCCTACTCTTTTTGTGCAAATAGTTTTATCTTTTATGTCAACAAGTTCCCTGTTTTTTGACCCAATTCATCACTTCATGTGCATATTCTGATCAAGTTTTTCATTGATGCATTGTAGGTCCTGGTTGGATTTTTCTCAGAATCATGTGGAAAATATATACAGTAGAGAGGAAGTGAAGCAAAGGGAATTTTCGTGGCTTCCTTTGGTTTCCTGACAAAATGACGAAAGGATTGTGGCCTACGCTTAACTGTTCCTATGACTATGTTAGCCGTAGAATTCACGCTCTGTATCTCCAGAACAAACAATCAATGAATGATTACTTAAGTTCTTTATGCAAGCAAAAGCTTTTCATAGAAGCCCTTCGTTCGTTTGATATTTTAGAAAAGAACACAAATTGCCAAGTTTATCCAAGCACATATGCTCATTTGATCTCCGCTTGCTCATCTTTGAGATCCACAGAATATGGTAGAAAAATTCATAAACATATTTTGAAGTCCAGCTTTGGGCCTGACGTGATCCTTGCGAACCATATTCTCAATATGTATGGAAAATGTGGGTTGATAAAGGATGCTAGGAAAGTATTCGATGATATGCCAGAGAGAAATGTGGTGTCTTGGACTTCAATAATCGCTGGATACTCACAGAATGGTCTAGAATTGGAAGAAGCCATAAATTTGTATATTCAAATGCTACGGACAGGTCTTATGCCGGATCAGTTCACATTTGGAAGTATAATTAGAGCTTGTTCAAGTATGAACGAGGTTGAGTTGGGAAGGCAGTTGCATGCCCATGTAATTAAAATGGAATTTGGTTCCAACCTTGTAGCCCAAAACGCTCTCATTGCAATGCACACAAAGTTTGGTCGAATTAATGAGGCACACATTGTGTTTTCTAGCATCAAATTAAAGGATTTGATTTCATGGAGTTCAATGATTGCTGGGTTTTCACAACTAGGTTATGAGTTAGAAGCATTGACCTGTTTTAAGGAAATGCTATGTCACGGTACATACCATCCAAATGAATTTATCTTTGGCAGCGTTTTTAGTGCTTGTGGTTATCTTGGACAGCCCGAATATGGAAGACAGATACATGGAGCAAGTATAAAATTTGGTCTCGGAGGAGATGTTTTTTCTGGCTGCTCCCTCACTGATATGTATGGAAAATGCGGTTTGTTATGTTATTCAAAAACTGCCTTCAACCAGATAGAAAGTCCCGATGTAGTGTCTTGGAATGCACTCATTGCTGCCTTTGCATATGGTGGTGATGCGAATGAAGCCATGTTGAATTTTTCGCAGATGAGATATCAGGAGTTGAGACCAGATGATATCACTGTTCGTTCTTTACTTAGTGCTTTCACAGATCCATCAACTCTCTGTCAAGGGAAACAAATTCACTCGTATATTATGAAGACAGGATTAGATTTGGATGTTCCAGTTTGTAATACGATACTTTCAGTGTACTCAAATTGCTCAGATTTTAATGATACGTATAAAATGTTCAACAAGATTCAAAGCAAGGCAGATCTAGTCTCTTGGAATGTCATACTTACTGCCTGTGTGCATCACAAGGCAGGAGAGGTTTTCTCGGTATTAAGAATGATGCTGTTATCTCATAATAGGCCGGATAATATTACTTTAACTATTGTACTTGGAGCTTGTGGAAAAATCGCCTCTTTAGTGATGGGGGATCAAGTTTATTGCTCTGCCTTGAAAACCGGGTTCACTATTGATGTCTCTGTCATGAATGGATTTATCGACATGTATGTGAAATGTGGATCCCTAGAAAGTGCTAAAAAACTCTTTTACTGCATGGAAAATCCTGATGTTTTCTCTTGGAGTTGTTTAATTGTGGGATATGCTCAGTTTGGATATGGAGAAGAAGCTCTAAATCTATTCATGAAAATGAGAAGTTTGGGAGCTAAGCCAAACCAGGTGACATTGGTTGGAGTTTTGACTGCTTGTAGTCATGTTGGACTGGTGGAAGAAGGGTGGCAGTTGTTTCATACCATGGAAGAGGAGCACGGTGTAGTCCCCACAAGAGAGCATTATTCATGTGTTGTTGACTTGCTTGCTCGAGCTGGCCGCATCTATGATGCTGAAACTTTCATCAATGAAATTCCGTTTGAACCTGATATTGTGACGTGGAAAACTCTATTGGCTGCCTGTAAAACTCGAAATAATATTGAAGTTGGAAAACGGGCTGCAGAGAATGTTCTGCAGATTGACCCCTCTAATTCTGCTGCTCACGTGATGCTCTGCAACATATATGCTTCAACTGGTAGCTGGAAAGATGTTGCCACAGCGAGGAGCTTGATGAGACAAAATGGCATCAAGAAAGTTCCAGGTCAAAGCTGGATTGAAATCAAGGACAATAGTCATGTTTTCTCAGCAGAAGATGGTTTCCATCCTGAAAGAGGCAGAATATACACAATGCTGGAGGAATTGTGGTTGCAAATGTTGGATGCTGGTTATGTTCCCTTGCGGGGGTAAGGTTTACCCGTGAACCATGTTTTCTCTGAATGATTTTTGATACTTCAATGTCCAAGGGTGAGAATTTAAACGTAGTGTTGTTACTGAATACTCCCTTTTCTAGTTATTCTCATCACTATTTTTTTATATCTGATGTGTGTTGGTTATGTCAGGAGATCTCGAACAATTAAAGCATAGCAGGCTTCTCCATCTTGCAAAGAGGTATCTGTTTCTCATGGTTTTGTTACTTTCTTAACTGTGTGTATATACGAAGTTGAAGTAAGATTTATGTCCATTCTATTTATTGGGTACCTGAGTGGTGTGGATTTTATATCCCTCATTTGTTATTTTGCTTGTTATGCTGTTCGGAGGTGTAAAAGTACCTTTTACCTGAGCAATCAATTTTCTTTGCGCCTTTTTTATTATTCTGTGTTTACTTCTGGAGTTCTGGTCAGTCTCTCTCATTGGATTTGAAAACCTTTTTGGAGTAATTTGGGTTCATGCTTATTCCTTTTTTTTTTTTCCCCACTAACATTCAAAAGTTAATATTTATTGATAGCATATATGTAACAAAAGATTAATTTATGCTATTAAATGCATCTTTACGAGCAAATCACATGCTTTCAACTAGGCATGTATAAAAGCTTAGTTAGCATCATCGGGTAACTTAATATGTAGTAATTTTTTGCTATTTACTCAGACACACACAAAAAGGGATCATCTCTTTTGCATTTTAAAAATTTTATGAACCCATGAACTATTTGGAAGGAGGGAGAAATACCATGTGGTATAGCTCTGTTTTAATTGGTGGAATTTGCCTGTTAGTCTGTTACAATGATACTGCTTAACTCCAAGTTATGCTTTATTCCTGGTGTTATACTGATTAATGTTACTGCTTAACAGAAATATACAGTAAAGGAAGGGCAGGTCCCACTTTACTTTAATTGGCATTAGCTTATTGAGATAAGTTTTATATTTTGGTGTAATTGATATCCTTGGATGTACATTTTTATGAATCATCAGAGTACGCTAACACCATGTATATAATTTCAAACCAATGTATATAATCAGGGCTTGCTAGTTGCTGGCTAACTCCAGTGAAGAATTCATTCCTCCACATCTTGAATGTTGATTTGTTCTCTTTATAATTGGATTGGTCAAATTATCTTCATGCTCTGTTTTCTTTTTCATAAACTGTTCACAAGTAGTGAGTGAGAAAAGCATTATCAACAGCAAATGCCACACCTGTAATTAACAACAGAGGCAGTGGAAGGTGAAGAGGTTTGAACCTAAGCTGCTTCTCAGTTCAAGGATTTAAAAAATAATTTAAAAAGCCTTAAGCCATACTTATTCTAAACCCACAATAGAGTCAATAATAGAATGGCCATGTAAATGGTTAATGCAGTATAATTTTCTTCTGTATTTTTATTAACAAATGTGCTTATAATACCTACTTGGAACATGCCAATGGGAATCTATTCAAAATTTTCCTTTCTACACGTGGAAGGCCTCTTCGTCAAAGTATTATGGTTTTCGTGCATTATAGTATACCTGTATATTTGAAAATGGGTTGTGACTAAGAGAGGTTGAAACTAAAATTACAGTGCTGAAAATTTTAGGGAAAACAGTGCAGTGAAGAAATATTAAATTTCTTGGAAAAAGCTTGGTGGGGTTTTTGTATTACGGGTCCTACTGGGTTCTAATTATCACAAGAACCAGTTGGTAATCAATACAAAACCGTGGAGTCAGAAGAAATTGCTCCCATTTTTGTATGAGAAAGCTTTGTCGAGTCAGAGTCAATATGGACAGAGAAGTTTGGATGTGAATGTGGTATGCTGAATTGCAACTCGCCTCTCCAAAAATAATTAAAGCAGCTTTCACATATTTGATCTGTCATTCATGGTTTCTCTTCTTGTCTTTCAGCTTTTGAATTGCAGAGAGATATCTTGGCAAATGATAATCTTCAAGGAAACATCTATGTTAGAACAATTTTGAATATTAATCAAGATGAGTACACTTCCACAGCAATCTCTGCAGCTGGGAAGTGCCTGACGAAGGTGGCTGTCCAAATTTTGTTTGTTAACACAGGCAGCAACGACATGAATGGGGGAAAGAGATAGAGGTATGATAGTACTCAATTGTGGGAAACTGGCAACTAATCTGCGTGCCATCAAATTTCCGCATTCCCCTTCTGGTATTAGCAAAATGAAGCAAATTTTCCTCTGCAACTTGAATGCGCAAGATTGGTAGACAGTGATCATGGATTTTTGTACATCTCCAGTAGTTGAACTATGTAAGATTGAAAGCATCTGGTCTGTAGATATTGTTTTCTGTTATGGAGAGGAAGCGGTGACAAAACCATGGAGTCAGAGAAGACAATTGAACTAATTCCATTGAGAGCTTCTTATTTTTGCACTGCTCTAGTCATGCAAATTGATTGAATATTTGTATTTACAAGTAGCTTCAACCGAGAATAATGATTAGCACGGACCTGCTTTTTATTGTAAGATTTCGCATAAGAAGCTGCATTATTGATCGTGCTTTCAGAAATAAGCAAGTGGAAAATAATTTTAGCATTTTAATCAGTACTCTGACGCACATTTGTCAATTTTCATTCTGGAGCTCGATTCAATTAAGTTAAAAGTAAGTCCAAATCACTTCGAAGTAATTTCACTTTTTCTCGAATATTATTTTTTAACTCAATCAAATTACAGACCACCATGAAAAGTGAGGGGTGGGGGGATGTCAACTGAAAACTGGCGCTGAGCCAAATTGTGTTGCAAATGCCATGAAACTTGAGATGTAAAAAGAAACAGTCGTTTTTTGAAAGTAATAAAAAGAGCTCAGCACAAATACTTCTCGAATCTTGCATCCAGCCATAGTCTATTCTTCCTCGTCTTCCAGTTTGGTAAAAATTGATTCCCTCTGTGGCCTGTGTTTCCTCCAATTTTTCTTGCGCAAGGACATGATCCATGAGGGTACCTCACATCCAGAAGCAGTCATGACGTTGGCTACATTTCGCAAGAATGGAACATCAGCTTCTGTGTATAAAGTTATTGCCTCTCCACTCCTCCCAGCTCTGCCTGACCGACCTGTTCGGAAGTAAAGGAAACTGGGTTTCAGTAACCACCATAAACTGAAGCCCAAGCCAATCAATGATATTTTGAGGAAAAGAAAATAGGCCGGCAACTTAACATCCAAAATGACACTAGCTAGAAGTACTTCAAGGATAAATTGCATACCAATCCTGTGAATATAAGAAGCTGCAGAATCTGGGAAATCATAATTTTATCACACAATTGACACCTTTGAAATCCATGCCACGGCAACAACATCGGTGGCTATCAAAACCCATGTTTCCCCAGACCGGAAGTTATCAACTGCATTTTCTCTCTGCATTTGATTGAAATATGTCAGCAGAAATTCATATAGATTGATGAAATTCAAATTGACAAGTAGAAGAAATAGAAGTAATGAAATAAGAATTAGAACTAAGAAAAATGGAAACCAGTATTGTGCATAAAATCTAACAAAGATCTAGTTCAATTCCACTATTAGTACTGTGAATCCCAGAAAGAAATAGTGTTCCCTATTTATATAGAATTTTGGAATTTCATTCCAAGGTTCATTCAGTAAGAAATTCAAATGGGACTTGAACAAAACAGATAGTCTTGTTCTTTTGAACAATATTAGGCTTTAATTTATTACAACTAGTAAAGTGTCCTTATCCATAAAGTTTGAGGCTCTGAGCAAATTCTGAAACCTAATATTGTCCAAACCTAGCACTACTACAGAATACTAGCTAATATCTCAAGGCAAATTCCAAATCTACGAGTTTGGGTTCCTGTCGAAGTATAAAAAATAGGCAAGATTACCTGTATTTCTGACAAATCAGCATGTATTACATCAGCTCTTATTTCATCATATTTCAATTCATTGTAGAGTTCCTTAGCTTTCTCCTTGTTTTGGACAAAAAGTAGAACTGGTGGATTCAAACTCTGCAAACAAAAGAAAATACAAAGAGAAAAAACCATGTCTCAATCAAGTATGCACCAGCAACTCGAGCAATATAATAGATTTATAAGAAGTATAAACTCCATGGGTCAATTCACAGAAGAATTGTTACCTCAATATAATGTTAATTGAAAGACTGAATTAGTTTTAGAAATTTGATTCAGCATGCTGATAAGATATATACCTCTGCAAAGCTTTGACGAAGAGCAATAAGCTTACCCTCTTCACTTCCTACGAATATCAATTTTTGCTTTATTGATTCAGAAGCAGAGTTTCTGTTCAAAAATTGTAGTCATTTGATCAGGGGTGCAAAAAAACATCAATAATATGTAGATTTATAGTCTTTCAATAAAAGAAATAATAAATAAAAAACAAGAAGATTGTGCGTGTATCTATAATTTTTGGACAAATGGGAATAATAAAATAAATAAGTATTCTATTAGCATATTAGAATAAATAAAACCCATAATGGAATCAAGAATAATAAAGAAATTTCTATGCGCTAAAGCTTGAGAGAGATTCAGTTCTCACTTCGGCCCAATAATAACTCGGACTGCATCATGCATAATTGTACGTGCAAGCTCTTCGACGGTATCAGGTAAAGTAGCGCTAAACAATGAGCGCAAGATTGAAGGATTTGAGCATGCTTTCACCACCGCATCAGCTTGCTCTACCAAACCTAACTCAAATAGCTTATCAGATTCATCCAGGACAAGAAATTCAACCCTGCACATTACCAAAATCAAGTGAAAAAATCATGATTTTCACATCCAGGCATTCTATCCAATCATTCTTCAAAAAAAGAGAACAATTAGTTTTACATATATGGTGGAGATTCAAATGATTCCTCCACTCACACATTCAGCTATTTGTTTCTCAACTGATTTACGTTATACTTTTTCAGTATGAAAATCCAAAGAATCCAATTAAATGTTTGAAAGTATTTCTAAAAGAATTTATTCCTACAATCTGTTTTCCTTTTCCATATACACAATGCAATTGTGATGTCTGGTCCATAGTTATTAAAACCGGCCCGGCCCAACCCGGAACCCGCCAAACCGGACAGAGAGCCGGGCCAG
>CAIGRB010044805.1:14233-29799 GCA_903798255.1 Fraxinus quadrangulata
TATTTTTATCAACTTTTTTAGGTATTCATAATTTTTATTTATTTTTAAAAAAAATCATAATTGATAAAATTGGCGTAATTTAAGAGTAATAATAACATACTTGCTTGAGCCCCATTTGTTGAAAAAAAAAAGCATTCTTGAATAGTGTTTTAACCTTATTTTAATCACACATACTTCAATAAAATAATATTACACGCAAATCCAAAACGTTTCCTTAATTTTTAATCACACATTTCCCATCAATACACTATTCAAAAATGAATATTTTTTACAAAAATTGGACTCAAACAAGCCCATAATAAATATACACCATTTTTATATAAAAAAAAATCTTAAAAATATATATAAAAAAAATTTGTTCGGATCTATAAATAAGCAATGACCCAACGGTTGTACTATTGATCCACCGGTTGAACCAGCAACCCGGTGACCCGATGACTTGTCCAATTCAATGACCGGGTCGGGTTTGATAAATATGGTCTGGTCCATTGAGCACACTTTATTTGGAGTAGGAATTCCTATTATATTTCATGCATTCAGGAAGTCATCTGACTATTAAACATTTTTGTGTTGTGCAGCAAGAGTAAAAATGTGAGACTGTCTTTGACACAGAAATAATGAGTACAAAATAACTATCAATATTTTTTTCACATCACAGATAAAGCAAGATGCTTGTGAGCAGACTTAAAATGATTGCAAGTAATACTCTGGTTTTAGAGTAATCGCACTTGCTAGAGAATAGGTAACTTGCTTAAATTGAGCTTTCTTTTTCTAATAGCATACTGCAAGCGAAATGGCGTTGATATGAGTATATCACAGGGAAACTTCGAAAAGTCGGCACCTTTAGCAAGCTGCTTAGTCATTAATTTGATATAAAACTTCTTTCCTTTATTCAATTTCTTGCATTCTCTTGCCGTCTGAGCAGCTAATTCACGCACAATCCTTTGAAGCGTTCTAATCATGCACGATCATTTAGTAGAGGACTTCAGAAAAATGATTCTTACCAAAAAAAAGAAATATAACAAAGAATAGCTCAAATAAAAGATCATACAGATAATAAGACTGGAATAGCCTGCTTTTGGATTGGCGTTGGTTCTTTAAATCCCAATTCAGCCAAATTGCGTAATAGATATGATCTGCAGCTATATCTGTTCAGGATCAACTATATACTGAAACTTTAGTCACATAACCATGGAGAGCAACAAATGAGATAAAAATATATATGATTTAAATAAACACAGGGCAGAAGCACTTCTGCAGTGATGAATTAAAGATGAAAAATACATTTGCAACGAAATAAAAGCAAAATGCAAAACGACAAAATAATATTACAAAAACACGTAGTAATGGTAAAGAAGAGACAAAACACTGTATAAAGAGAGGTATTTTAGGAATCGCTTTTTATTTCAATGATGAAATGAAATTCCTACAATTCATGTAATTGCAGAGAGACAGAGACACGAGCCAATCTCTGTGCCACACTTAAAAATTGATGTGAAGTGATCTTATTATAAAGAAACATACAGCTTTGAGGTTTGGCAAGAAGGAAACAGATCTGAAAAGTAGCTCTATTATACATGCAAAGAGTGGAAATACACAAATAAAAGGAAAATCAACATAATTTGTGTTTGAGAAATGCACACATTTAAAATGGATAACAGGATGAAATGAAATTTGCTGACAACTTGTTAGGAATAATTTAGCCATGTGATTAATGGAACTAAACACTCTTTTGTCACCAGTGAAAAGCAAGACATACGTGAAAGGGTTGAGGCAACTTATATCCTGGTAATTCTTTCTGACGTATGACCAAAAAAGATAAGTAGAGTAATATTAAAGGTTACTAATCACCAAAGCCAAAATAGCAATACGATATGAACAAATGTAGCCGGAAAACAGCCAGTCCACATGCATATATCTGAAAAAATGACCAATGAGTACCTTGATCTCAGCTCTGCAAAATTATGAAGAGGTGATGGGATATTACTCCCAGAAACATGAATATTATGCGTCTTTCGGAAAATTGCATCCCTCTAAATCCAAAAATAAGAATGAGAAAACAAAAATGGCTTATCATCTCTCTTCACGCCTTTTCCAATAAAATTAAATTAAAAAAGCCAGTACTCAGCAATATATTAAAATTATGTATACAATTAAAATGGCAATGAATATATTAATAAGGAGAGAGGAACCTCTAGTTGCTGATGATATTCCTTCTTTCCCTGTAAAATTTCACCTTCGTGCTGGTCAGGTCCTTCATTTACAGCTTTGGATTTTGAACTTTTGATAAAGTGAACCCTTTAACTGGATCTGAAAATAAATGCAATTGCAAAGCAAAAAATTAATTCATATAAAAAGTTTCTTCCTTTCGTTTTGTTTTATTTCTTACTCATAGCATCTCAAGTTTCCTTACTGAGGGATCAGAAAATGTCACTATTTGAATATTTTACACCAGTAATAACATTATTCTCCACCTAATCAGATACCACTCACCACTCCATAGAAACTAAATCATATCTTGGGAAATTTTCACAGAAAACATCTAACTTTTCCTTACAGTAACAGTTCATTAAACATATTCTTTTAAATTCCAAGAAACCTAAAAAGCTAAACTTACCCGAAAGAGTTGCCTTTCTCTTCCTCTTCTTATTGACAAGTGCCGATGTCCCTTCCTCTATCTCAGAATTTCCATTTTCAATCAAGTTGGGCTTTTCTACTAGATTATCACTCTTATTTTTCTCCTACACAGTAAATAATTTCAATCTGAATTGTCAACCATCACGTTTAAATAATCAAAACATAAAGAATATGCATACTTTTCATTGGCTCAGCACATTGCACAACAGCTATAAGCATATATGGGAAACAATCATCATCCCCAATGTATGGCTTAGCTTATTTTTAAGTCAAAATTATATTGAAGTGAATTAATAGACGTGTAATAAATAGGTAGGGCTAAATATTGAATTGGGACCCAAACATGGATATACAATATACATGTCAATTCAATAAAGACAGAAAATACGGAATTTTATAGTTCAAAAATACTAGAAATATTCTTACTTTGTGTAAAAAAAATAAATTTATTTCAAAATTAAAACCGTGCTTGTTTGGTAAAGGTTTTTTTTGTTTTTTTTTTTGTTTTTGGCTAAAAAACTTACCAAACTTAATTTTGAAGTGCATTTCATTGGATCTACAACTTTTATTCACTTTTTCACCACATATTTAATAGAATCCATCAACTTTTATCAATATTATAAAGTCATACGGTACAAAAATAATGAACATATTTGATGTATATTGTAAAACAGAACGTGTAATTATTCCCATAACGCCTGCATAACGAGTAATTTATGGACTTAAAGGGTGAGAATCCAGTTGAAAGGAATTACAAAACTCTTTTTGATTAGTTGATGCCAAAATAATTTAAATATAGCTCATTTTTTGTCTCAATTCTTTAAAATTTATTTTCATTCACACATTTTAAGAACTCTCAACTTTTATCAATTTCCAATCATATATTTCATCATTTTTTATTAAAATCTATTAAGGATATGATTATTAACCAAATCAAATAGAGGCTTTATAAAAAAGATTTCAATTCAATAATTACTTATCAACGTATTCACCAAATTAGAACAACTTTTTTGCCAATATGCGTCACGTTGTATTAGTAAAATTAATAATAATATTTGAAAATGTAAATCCCTTGTTGTCTAGTGGTTGGCTATTTGACTTTTACCAAGGAAACCTTGTGTCAAGGACCATGACTTTACTTAGCCCCTTGATTCACGCGCAGTCGTTCCTAAATTGATGTGATTTTTATATGAAGGACCTCATCGGGTGTCGGAGTGTCCTCAGAAATAAATGATAAACGCATATTGTCAATTAGAAAGTGGCAAATCTAATTCAAAGTAAGATGTCTCATAAGCTAGCCGTCATGATGGACCGACTCTGAAGAGGAAAATGATATAGTTGGTGCATTCTCACATCAGTGCAACACATTGTTGCACCAGGCTGTTGAAAATGATGACGTTCCCTCGAAAGAGGTAAAGATGGAAGAATTAAAAATTTGTATTTATAGGGCCAAGAGCTTAATGTACATTGGTGTGAAGATCAACGAGAAGCCAATCGGGGCTATGGTGGATATTGGTGCTACTATTTTGTAAGTATTGAAGTAGAGCAACTTGGACTTGTTCTAGAGAAAGGTAGTGTAAAGGTAAAAGCAATCAACTCACCTGCTCATCCAATAGTTGGAGTAGCTAAATCCTTGTTAATCAAGGCGGGTCCTTTTGAGGGGAAGGACAAATTAATTTGCACTTCAAATGGATGACTTTAAGCTTGTTCTGGGATTGCAATTTTTTCGGGATACTAAGACAGCAATATTACCATATTCCGATTCATTAACGATGATGGGTATAAACCATGAGTCATCCCTATACAAGTTGGAAAAATGTGTGAGAAGAGTATCTCAGCCATGCAATTTGGTAAGGGTTTCAAAAGAAATGAACTCTCATTTTTGTGCACTCTTTGATTAGAGGAGATCGAAGAGGCGATTGATCCTATTCCAAAGCATGTCAAAAGGCTTCTTCAGGAATTTGAGGACGTCGTGCTGGATGAATTACCAAAGAGGTTGCCGTCGAGGAGGGCAATTGATTACGAGATTAAGCTTATTCTTGGTGCTAAACCTCTCGCCAGGGCACCCTATCGTATGTCTCGGTCTGAACTTGAAGAGCTTGGGAAACAATTGGGTTCTAATGTTGGAGAGTGGGATTATCATGCTTGCGAAGTCACCATATGGAGCTCGTATGTTGTTTAAGAAAAAAGTCGATGGTTCTTTTAGAATGTGTTGCGACTATTGAGCTTTGAATAAGATCACTATAAATAATAGCTCTCCTATTTCGCTGGTGGCGGATTGCTTCGACCGACCGAGCAGGGTGAAGTATTATACAAAGATTGATCTTAGATTCAGGCGTTGGAAAGTTCGGATCAAGGAAGGAAATGAAGCAAAAACTATTATGGTAACCAAATATGAGGCATTTGAATTTAAAGTGATGCATTTTGGCTTAACAAATGCCCCAGCGACGTATGTACGATGATGAATCGGGTACTTCGCGGATTTCTACATGACTTTGTGGTGGTGTACTTGGACGACATTGTAATCTATAGTGAGACATTGGAGGAACGTGTACAACATGTGAGACGTGTTTTCAATTGGTTACTAGAGAATGAACTCCATGCCAAACCGTCCAAATGTTCATTCTTTCAGACTTCTATCAGTTTCTTAGGTCACATTATTGAACAAGATAAAATCCCCATAGATCAAAGAATGTTACAGTCATCAATGATTGGCAACCACTAAAGAATGTACATGTGTACATTCATTTATTAGGTTATGCAATTACTACCGAAGAGTCGTGAAGGGATACATTGAAATTGCATTGCCACTGACCGAATTAACGAAGAAGGAAAAAGCTTGGGATTGGTTAACTGAATGCCAAGCCACTTTCGAAAGATTGAAGAAGTCGGTGTGGATGAATCCAATATTGGCCTTAACGGATATGATAAACCATTTGAAGTTTAAATGGATGCTTTAGATTTTGCTCTCGAAGGAGTCCTCATGCAAGAAGGACATCCGATTATTTATGAAAGTCGAAAACTAAATAATGCAGAGTGCCGTTACTCAACGCACCAAAAGAAATTGTTGGCGATAGTTCATCGCCTTAGAATATGGCGTCACTATCTACTTGGGTAGTCATTTGTTGTGAAAACTAAAAATACCGCGATTAGTCATTTCACGTTACAATCGAAACTATCGAGTAAGCATGCTTGTTGGTAAGAACTTCTTTCAAAGTTCAACTTTATGTTGAAGTATCATCACAGTTCCAGTAATCATGTTGTCGATGCTCTTAGTCGGCAAGCTAACTTGGCTACCATTTGCACGATGGTCCCTCTTTCAGGGTTCGAAGTTACTACAAACACGAGGGATCAAATACACACACTTTTGGAGAAGGACTCGACAACACAATATTTGGTCGACCTCGTTGAACAGGGCAAGACTCGACCGTTTTGGCTTGATGGGGGTCTAGTGATGACAAAAGGAAATCGCCTAAATGTTCCAAAGGGCGAGAATTTGAGAAAATCCATAAACGGAATGCCACTACACGCTTTGGGTGGGACATCCTAGAGAGGAATGCACTTGTGCACTATTACAACATGCATACTATTGGCCACAAATGCGGGATGACATTGTAACTTATGTGAAAAATTATCTTGTACTCTAGCAGGATAATGCAAATCATCAAAAAAGGTAATTTCGCTAGAACCTCTTTCCATATCCAGCGGGCCATTTGATAGTGTATCAATGGACTACATCATTAGATTGTCAAAAGTTGAGGATTATGGTACTATTATCCAAAAGTTGAGGATTAAGGTACTATTATCGTCATGGTAGACCATCTATCAAAGTATGCAACTTTCATCGCAGCGCCTAAATATGTATCCGTTGAAGAGACTACTCAACTCTTCTTTAAACATATTGTCAAATACTGGGGCTGCCTAAGGACATCGTCCATTATCGAGATCCTCGTTTTACTGACATATTTTAGACCAAGTTGTTCAAACTTCTTTGTTCAGTTTTGAGCATGAATTCTAGTTTTCATCCTCTATCTGACGAATAGATGAAGCGCTTCAATTCTATACTGGAGAAATATATTCGACACTTGAGCCACTTGCAGCCGCAGTTTGCCCAACTTTTGGCACACATTGTAAATATTATTTGAAGTTTAAGTTGTAATTTCATTTCAGTTGTAAAATAGCTCTTATATTTGTAAATACGTTTAGTATGATTCATCGCCATTTAAACGTCTACTCCTGTCACTTATGTTTTTGTTCCGCAACCTATTATTGGGGTTTTAGTCATTAAAAAATCTTTCAAACTCACTGGTATCCACCCCCTGCACCAGCAATTGTAATTTTCTACTTTCATCAATCAACGATCAATTTACATTCAAATTTTCTGTTGTAAGCTTTCTACAAAATTGTAATCAAATTTTTTTTCATTTCGAAACGATTGAAAAAATGTGAAAGGTAGTTTAACGGAGCAAACTACTACCGCACGATATTCCTTTATGTGCCAAGAAGAAAGGTACCATGTGAAACTTGGGTGGTTTGATTTTGACGATGAAATTTAATAATTTTTTCTTTTGGTAAGAAAGGTGTAAAATACTGTCACAAGACTCGCAACCCGTTTTAGACCTCTAGTTGTGTTTGGTAGGTATGTTTTTCATGATACGGTGAAGCCTCCAAAGTGGCAATACAGTATCTATCTACCCTGGTTGGTCACATAATCAAGCTACTTAATTAAAAAGACACGACGGATACTTAATTAATTAAATATTATTTATTAATTAAAAGTATTTCAGAATAAAGAAGGAATTTAATTTGCTCAGAGTAATTTATCTTTTGTAAGATTTTTTATTCTGTAATGATGCGAAATCTTATCATTAATTTTTGACAATGATATTTTTCATAAAAATACTTATGTTACTCATATTAACAATGTTGACTTTTAAAAATGAAGCATCAAGTTTTAATATTATATTAGATCTCACTAAACTTTAACGAACAATTTGATTTGATATATATTAAATTGAGTATACGAGTTTCGAGATTGATGTGCTCAAACGAGTCATCATCTTATAAGAACACGTTAAAAAATAAATTTCACATTAAATAAAAATATAAATATAAACTAATATATAATGATTTATTAATTCTTTTAATAAGATTGATATATGATGTGGTACAGAAGGAATTAAATTTCATAGCAAAGTGGAACCGGCGCAAACAGAAATAAGCAATTTCCCGATTTTTGGAAAAATTTTGGGGTTGTCCGATTTTGACAAAATTTTAGTCAAATTTGAGTGGAAACGGGCCAATCAACGAAACTCGGTAGCTTTGCCCTTGAGGCAATTTCGGGCAAATTCCTTCGTTTAGACCCTCGTTTATGCGTTTTTCCCTTTTTTTGGTAATTTTTATTTTGGGCATATCTCAATCAAATAAATTCGAATTTGAATTTCGTTTGTTGGGGGACAATCTTGATGATTAGGAGGTTAAAGATTCGTTATTATCTCAATTTTTTTTATTTTTGAGAAAAATATTTTTTTATTATTATGTAATTTTTTTGAATTTTCTTAGGGTTTCGCTATATAAAACGTCGTAAGCCCTTTGAGGCTGCATTCAATTGAAGAAATAAATTTTTTCTTGAGTTTCTATTCATTAAAGTTCTTTATGAGGATTTTTATTATAAGTTTTCGCTACGTCAATATCCTAATAGTATTTTAATTCTACTCTCCCAAGACCACGTTACACGTATATAGTTGCCAACTGACTTTCTCCCCTTTCCCTACTCTCTTATTTGAGTGACAGAAGGGGTGTTTGAAACCTTAGTTGACCTTTTGTTTTCTTGTTGACGACGCTAAAATTATTGTAAGGCTATGTCTTGATAGAGTGATAATTTTATGGAAAAATGGAATTTATTTTTCATTTTCTCACTTTTTGATCGTTTGATTGAATTTTTTTTCTTGGCAATTGAAATTCTCACTTCCTCCAATACGGTCACAAATTCTTAGTTTTCCTTGAATTCATTTTCCAGACACTTAGGTGGGAAAATAGTTTTCCAAATTTTTTTTTAAAATTTCTTTGCAATGGAAACAAATTTTAAATGGAATTGTAATCAATTCTCTCTCTTTAATGAACAATTTCTATGAAAAACAAAGTAAACGAACACCAAAAGATCCAAATTTTCAATATTTTACAGGCGAAAAATTATACCAATCAACTACAACTAATTGACAATTCACCGGAGAACNTTAAAGATTCGTCATTATCTCAATTTTTTTCATTTTTGAAAAAAAAAATATTTTATTAATGTTATGTAATTTTTTCGAATTTTTTTAGGGTTTCGCTATATAAAACGTCGTAATCCCTTTGAGGCTGCCTCAGTTGAAGAAATAATTTTTTTCTCGAGTTTTCATTCATTGAAGTTCTTTATGAGGATTTTTATTTTCCTTAAAAGTTTTCGCTACGTCAATATCCTAAAAGTATTTTAATTCTACTCTCCCAAGACCACGTTACACGTATATAGTTGCCAACTGACTTTCTCCCCTTTCCCTACTCTCTTATTTGAGTGACAGAAGGGGTGTTTGAAACCTTAGTTGACCTTTTGTTTTCTTGTTGACGACGCTAAAATTATTGTAAGGCTATGTCTTGATAGAGTGATAATTTTATGGAAAAATGGAATTTATTTTTCATTTTCTCACTTTTTGATCGTTTGATTGAATTTTTTTTCTTGGCAATTGAAATTCTCACTTCCTCCAATACGGTCACAAATTCTTAGTTTTCCTTGAATTCATTTTCCAGACACTTAGGTGGGAAAATAGTTTTCCAAATTTTTTTTTAAAATTTCTTTGCAATGGAAACAAATTTTAAATGGAATTGTAATCAATTCTCTCTCTTTAATGAACAATTTCTATGAAAAACAAAGTAAACGAACACCAAAAGATCCAAATTTTCAATATTTTACAGGCGAAAAATTATACCAATCAACTACAACTAATTGACAATTCACCGGAGAACAAATTTTAAATAATTCAATTCTATAAAATTTATTTTTTTTTCACTCAAATTTCACTCGTACAATCAAATGGATCCTAAGATAAATTGTCACAAAAGCCCTGTTGGTAATTTTGAAAAAATATCAAATCGTAGGCTGCATATTGGCAGATACATTGGACCTTGTGAAGAAAAGGAGCCCACTCTGAGTTGCCTTTTTGAAAATAATTCATGTGTTTGTCAGATTTTTTCACCTTTTCTTCATCAGATGGGACACTTGATCTTTTGCTTGAAGACACCTATAGAAGGCTCTATTTAGAATGTTTTAAAGATTGTCTGCACATTTTTATAAGCTTTCAAGGAAGAAAATGCTCTGTAGTTTGAAATTGTCTCCCCTAAAAAATTTCATAAATTTGAATTTGAGGAAAGACCTCAATTCAATTACCCTTTTCTTCTTTAATTTTTATCTTGAATTGAGTAGAGGTGCAAAAATATGTCATTGTACGGCTCGCATCTCGATGGTCTAATAGGGAAGAGTTTGCCCGCCCCAAATATAGACCAACCTTATAAAGAGTTGTGCAGTTTGTGGGCCACTTTGCTCCTAGAGCCAAGTGAACACTGTTAAGACTAATCTATGAATTCTTGTCTATACATGTAGGAAAAAAAATAAAAAATCAAGTATAAGAACGAAAGTTAGTAAAACAAGGAGTTTTTTTTTTTATCAAGCCTTGCTAAGCCTAAATAATTTTAAGCATATGAGGTCTAGCTCAATACACTTACAAAAGGATCGTGTCGACTCACGCATAGCCATGCACGGGAAACTTCAAGATTGTGGTGACTTGATAGCTAGCATGATCTCTTGACGACGCATCTAAATGTTATGTCATTGATAACAATTCAGCGATGGCAATGTGAGCCATCCAACTAGAGTGCCGACATTGCCTCTTAACGCATCTAGGTAGCATGTCATTAAAGAGATTGTGGTGGCAATGTGGGCCCTCCAACAAGAAATGCATGCATCCCTACAAAATTTCTATTTTGATTTGAAGTCCAAATAATAAAAGTATATATCTCGTATACGTAATTAACCAAAATTTGGCTTGTTTTTCTTCTTCATCCTATGTTTGTGATGTGGAGCCGATTTATTTTTTATTATATATTTTATGCCCATAATGACATCAAAGAATGTAAATTTCCCATCATCATGCCTTTTTAGTGTAAAGTCGAATTTGTCATTGACTAAATTTCAATTGTGAGAAAAACCGACACAATGACGCTTCATAGGTCCTGTGAATTTATCGAGGGGTGCATTTTGATCTTTAGACACACTTGTTGAGCAAATATGCGTTACTTGAAAAAATCAGAATCAAATCTATTAAATTTTGTTAAAAATCTGAAAAATAAATAGACCAAATACGGGCTTAATCCTATTCATTGTTTGATCCACTCATTACAAACGCCATAAAGATTCTAACTCTATGTGCAATAGAAGAGTGATGAATGGTCCACTTCAACATTGATAGAATGAATCTTGTCAAAGATAAGCAAAATTGGTGAAGTATCAATAAGTTTGGTAATAATGTTGTTATTCTGAAAAGAAGTACCTATCACCCATCAAATCTTACAAACTTGGGTGAAAACCAACATAATTTTCGCACCATCCATTCCCTCTTCTGATAAATGTGCACCGGAGATTTTACCTTCCAAAACAGTAAATTTTTGACCAGATTGAAAGCCACTTGCAAAATTGCACATGATGGTTCCATCTACCGGTAATCACTGCTCAATAGTTAGTGCACTTAAACGAACCTAAACATGTAAATACGTTACAAGCGCATATGGTAAGATCTGTTTGGTATAGATTAAAATCAAATTTTTAGTAAATTTTAATAAAACTTGATGAAACGTGTGGTTAAAAAATTGGGAGTCCCATAAAATATGTGGTTAAAATTAATTATTGACTTTGACTTAAAATTTTAGTTGGATTTTAATCCAAATGAAACAAGGGCTAAATAACTCTTAATGTGAGAGTTCAGTTCACTTTGTCACGGTAAAATTTCACAGTAATTCTATAATGAAAAACAAAATAACACGTCTCTTGCACAAATAAAAACCGATCCAAATATATCATATCTTCGTAAGAATATTACGATACTACGAAATATTATGATTTAAGATTCCATCTTAAAATATCAACCTTATTAAAATGAGTAATCTAAATCCTTATAAATTGATTTATGTTTTTCATTTATATTCGATGTGTGATTTTATCTCTTAACATGTCCCCCGCAAGATTGTGTCTCGTTTGAACAGACCAATTTTGAAATTCACGTGTTTAATTTTTTTGACTCTTAGTTGAATCGAATTACTCGTTGGAGTTTAATGAGCTCTGATAATATATTAAGATTTGAGATTCTATCTTAAAATATCAATCTTATTAGGAGAAATCATCCAAATCTTTATAAATTGATCTATATTTTTATCTTTATTTGATATTGAATTTTATCCCTCAACATGAAAGAGAAAGCTTGTTGTCTACCCTCCCTTCAATCCTAATCTTTCTCCCACCAGAGCAACCAGAGAAACTCCAGAAGATATAAAAGAGTGACCCATAAACAGTAGAAAAATACAATTGTATGCACTATGCATGTATATATATAGAGAGATAGAGAGAAGGAGAAGGAGATGAAGATTTCATCAAAGCCAATATCAAGTCCAAGCAGGGCAGAGAAATTCCCACCACCATTGATGATGTTCTTGAGGAGCAATGGCGGCAGCAGAAGCAGAAGCAGAAGCAGGTCCCGTGCAAGCCCAATCTTTTACTTTCGCAATAAAAAGAATGCAGCAGTGATAGAAACAGATCAAGAACCGTCCTCACCCAAAGTCACTTGCATTGGTCAAGTCAGAGTTCGAAGGTCCTCTAAAACCTCACGGCACAAGAAAGCTGGCGGCGCCACCAACCAAACCCGCCCCTGCCGGTGGTTCAAGAAAATTCTGTGTCAGAATTGTACTTCAAGATTTCATAAACCAAATGCCCTCCGCCGGTTTTTTGTCAAATGGGATTTGTTTTTCCGGTCTGGATGTTGCAAGAAAGGTGATACCAAGGAGGATTCTTTCGGGGTTGAACCAATTCAGACAAGTCATAAGGTTAAAAATCATGTTGGTAATAATTGCGAAATTCTTGGACCTCAATTTCAAGAAAATGAAATGGATTTTCTTGGTTCCTCTAATGAAATTCTTGGAGCCCAAATTCAAGAAAATGAAGGGGATTTTCTTGATCCCTCTTCTCCACATGTTGATAATAATCATGAAATTCATGAAGCCCGAATTCAAGAAACTAAAAGAGATTTTCTTGGTTCATCTTCTCCACGTGTGGTTGATAATCATGAAATTCTAGAAGCCCAAATTCAAGAAAGTGAAAGAGATTTTCTTGGTTCCACTTCTCCACACGTTGATAATAATCAGGAAATTCTTGGAGGCCAAATTCAAGAAAATAAAGGAATTTTTCTTGATTATTCTTCTCCACCCAAGATCGCTTTGCTTTTGACTAGGAGCAGATCTGCTCCCTACAGGTCTTCATCATTGGCCAGCCGGTTTTGGGGTTCTCCCACATTAGCTACACCAGAAACAGAGAATAAAACAGAGAGGGAAGCAAAAATGAAGAATGAGGTTCAAGAATTAAAAAACCCCTGTTGTGAAAATGTGGCCGTTGAGACAAGAAATAGCCATGAAGGTCAAGAATTTGAAGGTTCGTTAAATAATGTTCAAAAATTGAGTTCAACTGTCGGAGGTGTTGCAGTGCATGTGCATCCTTTACTACTTACAAGGTGTAAATCAGAACCAGCAAGAACAGGGGAAAGGTTAATGCCAGAAGCCAATTTGTGGAGGCAAAGAAGGTTAGGTGGTGTCGAGTCTAATTCACAACATTAATTAATTCATAAGGGATTTTGTCTTTTTTTTTTTTTTTTTGAAATATTGTAGCGAGTATATTATAGGAAAATTGGAAGTTGGTGTTTCGAGATATAGTCATTTTGAGTACTTAGGTTCCTAATAAGATTTTCTTGATTTTTATATTCTTAAACTTTCAACTTACATACACATTAGTTACTTTGGAATTTATAAATGAATTTTTTTTTTTTGTTAAATAGTCGTATATCTTGCTCGTTAATTCTAATACAACTACCGTTCTACCCTTGATATTCCGAAACTCGGGGGAGACATCAAGGGTTAGAAAAGAAGTGAATGCTACCGACGATGGTGGGTCGGTAGTGCAAGTTGTGATGAAGAAGATGACATTTTTTTTATTTTTTTAAGAAACTTGATGAAAACATTCTCATCTAAATTAGTTATGTTTTCATCATCTAAATTAGTTACGTGCAAGTCAATCGACAATAAGCTTTCATTTGGATACAAAATTATAAATTATTTAAAATCAAATATTAATTTTAACAATATAGTACAATTATTAACAATTATTTAAATTGTTTATAAATTTGCCAAAAAAAAAAGGCTTGATCAAATATGTTATTAATAGTTTTTTTTCCCGTGTTTGATGTAGCAAAAAATAAGTTATTTTGATAAATTTTGATAAAAAGTTGATCAAATGGATGATTGAAAAATTGATAAAAATTTTGGATCACGTAAAAAGTATAGTTAAAATGAATCGTTAACTTTAACTTGAATTTTTAATAACTTTTTACTGTATATCAAACATGAACTTAATATTTTGTTTCTCACGAAAGTCAAACAGTCATGCAATTTTTTTCATGTTCTTGTGTTTGATTGCTTTGATATAAGTTTTTTTTTTTTTAACTTAAGTAATGTTTGGTTTATCTAAAAATTGATAAATTTTAAGTCGAGTTAACAATTAATTTTAATCACATATTTTATTTGTTCACAATTTTTATCAATTTTCTAACAATATATTTTATTAATTTTCATCAAAATTTATTAAAATTTTGATTTTTATCAAAATCAAATGGGACTTAATAATGATAACTTGAATTAACATTTTGGTCATGATTAATCCACTAATCACCGTGCTTGTAAGCAAACCACTAATCATATCTATTTTGTTATAGATACCTGCCGCCAGAAAAGAACAAAAGAATTTTAATCCCTTTTTGTTACCATTAAAAAATCATTTTTCAACCGAAAAAGTTATACTCCGAATCTTTAGCCTCAATTTGAGATTTTTCGGATAGTAAACGTTTAAATTAGAAAAATTGTATTCTAGATGATTGCAGCCGTTTGATTTTCTTTCCAACGTATTTTGAATTACTTCAATCAATATCAAAAAGTTGTGGCCAAAATATTGAAAACTGCTAAAGGACGAACCGAAGCGAACTTACGCTGGGTACCCGATTTTCCCCAACCCGAGAGCCATTTGGCTCTAGGCGAGCGCCGTAGTAATGCCGGTGCTCGGGTGGGCCATTTTGGTAGATGAATCAACAGCTTCCTTTCGTGATTCAAACTTTTTTGGAATCCAAATTGGACGCGATTCATACAAAATATTATCATCAAATTCATCGAAAATAAAGGGTCAATTACTATATTTTGAGAGACAAGATCAACCCTTAGCAAGGAATTGAAAGTCAATTATATCAAGATTTTAAAGCATTCAATATTGGAATTGAAGATCAACATCTTTTGTATTCTATCATGATCCGGCTGATATTTTTATTTTATTATTTTTGTAATTTATATATTAACATAATATACTAGATTAGTTTTTTTATTGGATGGAGATGAACTCTATTATTTATTGTTTTAATTTAAGATTAGTAGTTTAGTTCATTCTTTCATTTTTTGATTAATTTTGCATACCCATTACATTATTTAATTAATTGACTACCAATTAGATAATTAGTTGCTTGTTGTAGTGTTGAGAGACTTACAATAAATTTAGAACGAGATAAAATTTATTTATGTGCAATAGACATTAGAAATAA
>CAIGRB010044805.1:30270-58442 GCA_903798255.1 Fraxinus quadrangulata
AATCTATAATCCTGGCGCTGAAACGCCTTGCTTCAAGCCTTTCCTTCCTCACCTTCTTATTAGTAAATTTTAATAAAATTTGATGAAATATATAATTGAAAAGTTGGGATCCCTTCAAATATATAGTTAAAATTAAATGTTTACTTTGATTAGGATTAAAATCTAGATTATAATTTCTACGTAGGGCTTATTGTCATTTGTTCCATTGGCAATAGTGCTGGCGATTGATGCAAGCTACAACTAAAGTTTTTACAAGTGAACTTACACGCGAATTTGACACAAATGATTTCAAGCTGTAAAATAGATTTAAGAGCACCTACAAATACAATTGCCAACCATTTATATAAAATATTTATGTCAACTTTTAAAGAAAAAATAAAATAAATCCAACCTGTACATAAAAGAGGGTGCATGAATTATTATAAATGTAAGTAAATAATTTCTCGATTTCACACAAATTAAACATTGGACCGGGTTTGAAAGGTCGAAGTCAGCAAGTTAGGATGTAGCCTGGCAGTCCAACAAGGAGATAGCTGTCGATGATGTAGCCAAACAGAGCCCACTTAAAATTAATAGTATGGGCATATCAATCAGAAAAGTGTCCCAATTATGAACATTCCATAAGGGCGTGTTTGAAGCGTCTTGGGAGTTGAGGACAAATTAATAAACAACATAAAGAGCTCCAGTTACTCTTCTTGTTAAGGACGTGTTTGGAATCCTTTAGGTGTTAAGGGCAAATTAATAACCATACAAGAGCTTGTGTTACTCATCTTAGGAGTTTATTTGACATGGCTTTTAGAAGTCAAATTGAGCTCTTGAGATTCGAAGGCTATTTTTGGATTGTTCAGTTAATTTTATGAAAATCTTTTTCTAATTAGAGGAGATTTAGAGAAAATGGATATAATGTAATTTTATTTAAAAGTACTTTCGAAATAGAAATTTCTTTTAGAAAGTAGTTTCCAAACAAATATCTAGATAGCTGTCTTTAAAAACTCGGAAGCAAAAACGAAAGTCATGTCTAAAAGACCCTTAATAAGGTTGATATTTTATTATGGATCACAAGTCTTAATGTTTGCTTGAGTTTCATTAAAATTTCAAACATTAATTATAATCATGCATTCACAACTACTATCAACTTATTATTCACATATTTTTATGGATACAGTAACTTTTATTATAATCTGATTATAATTAAATCCAAACAATAATTCAATATGATATTAGAGTTCACTAAATTCAAACAAGCAATTTGACATAATATTCAAACGTTCATCGCCTTGCAAAGGCATGTTAAGAGTAAATTTCATGTTGAACAATATGTAGCATCTGTTTGATACTGATTAAAATCTAAATTTTAGTTTAAATCTAAGTCAACAATCAATTTTAACCACATATTTTATGAGACTCGCAATTTTTTAACCACACATTTTATTAACTTTTACTAAAATCAACTAAAAATCCGATTTTATTTCCAACCAAACAGGGGCATAATATATTGATGATGACAATGTGTCTGTTTGGCAGGCTTCTACTTTTTTATAGAACAATTTTTTGAGAAAGTTACCTTAAATTAATCATTTTTCCTCTAAATAAATAAAATATATTTTAAAAAAAGCTTAAAAATAATTTTTAAATCTTAAATATAACTTTTGACTTTTCAAAATATTGGCAAACGTATACAATTGGATAACGACTTTGATTAATAGAACAATCTTGCCCGTTTCGAAGGGTCAAGCGTTGACCCTTCGAAACGAGCATATCCACCCAATGAATCCCTTCACATTTTCGGGGCTCTTTAATTAATGCACATGAAAATGTCCTAATTTTCATTTGACCACTAATTCTTAAATGGTGTCGGGAAATTTGTGGGGACACATTACGAGTCCTGATTTCGCTACCTTCATTAATGTTGTAACGTGGTGTGGGATGCAGTTAAGAAATTAATTCAAGAGTTACGTTATTTAGAATTATTGGTGTCGTAACATCAGTTTAGATGACACTAAGTATTATTAAGTACCCGTTTGGCCACATTATTTCACATTATAATTGGAGAAATAATAGTAGTTTTAGAGAATATGTGATTAAATGGGGTCAAATGGGACTTAAAATAAAATGTACAATTAAATGAATCACGTAATTTCACCGAACATATCGCATAATGCAATATTAAATAAATAACTAATTTGAGGCAACAAAAAGGCCATTGTTTGTGTTAGAAACCAAGTCTCAACCTGTATAAGACATAGACATTGAGATAGCTATAACTAGTAACTTTTTTTTATCACACATTTTAATTATTTACAAGTACCATTCATCACATATTTTTATATATTTATAAATTCTTTCCAAACGGAAGATTAACTCAACACAACTTTAAGGTACTAAACTCGACAAATACCATCACGACCTATAAGATATTAATCTCAACATCATCTTGCATCAAGCTCCAACAAGATTTTGATCTCCTTGGAATTCTAAGAATGTGACTCGAGCATGTTATAACGAGACAACATGGTTAGTCTTGAAATTCAAGAAATATAAAAGTTCACCTATTTCATAGGTTACTCCATTACTCTCCCCTCTATAAAATCCTTCATGTTCAAGTCCAAAAGACGATAGGCCACAATACACTATCATGAAATGTGCCGTGCTAGAAGAAAAAAGGCTACATTTATTTTAAGGGCTCGTTTAATAGGATTTTTATTTTTATTCCGATTCTCATAGAGGAATTTTTTAAGAAAGCTAGCTTATACTAATTTTCCTCTAAAAGTTCTTTTAGTCAGACAAAATACTTTAAAAAAAATTATTTAAATATGTTCAAAAATAATTTTTTAATCTCGTAATTAATTTTTCATTTTTCATAAGCTTAGCCAAACGGACCCTACCTAAACTACAAGAATTGATATATAATTATATAAATTTGCTTCCCAAAAAATGTTGGGCATATATCTCCATAATGTGCTATGTCCTGCCCATGCACGTAATCCATGCGTTTTATGATAGAGATGCAGGTTCCAAATTTAGGGCAGGCTTTATGTAGTGAAGTACAGCCAAAGGCTGGTCTGCTAAATGAGACCATGTCTATATTCAACAATTCACACATCGGACCGGACTAGACCGGACTGGACTGGATCGGACGGTCCCCATCCAATGGGAAAAACTGATTTTCCCAACTTGCACTCTGTTTGGACACAAATTACAAGAGGAGGGAAAAAAATTACTTATCAAAAGAGGAAGGAAATATAAGGAGAAAAATTCTCTATTTTCTTCTATTCATTTTTCTTCCATAACACTTTATCCAAACAAGCCTACTGTCGGCTTACACTACTTAAATGTTCCAACCCAACACATCTCCATCGGATCCTCGTAATCAATTGCTGTGTGGATGGGGACAGTTTCAATTGCTAAAAGTTGTACAATAAAGTGCCATTCTTTTCCTATGATCGATCACCCCACGGCTTGGTTATTTATCTCTCTCTCAGATTTCTGTTTTCCATACACAACAAGAACAAGAAATAGCTAGCTTCTGTTCACCTCAATTTGGAGTGCCATGGAGTCGAAGGCTGGCATCATCGGCACGCTACTTCTAGTACTTCTCCTTGTTACTCCATGCTCTGTGACTTCGAGAGGTTGGTGATACAAATAACTTATTCTTCTCTTTAGAAGTTAGAGTTTAAGCTTTTAAACGAGTTTGCCATTCAATCTTGCAGGTGGGTTGTACGTGAAAAACATGGATTCAAAGATTTATGACATTGATTATAGAGGTCCAGAGACTCATAGGTACAGACCACCACCTAATCGAGCCCGCGGCCGCCATATAGCTGCAAGACGAAATGTAAGAGTCTCTTAACACGTGATTCTTTTAGAACATGTTTGGTATACACTATTTCAGCATCATCTATTCAAACTTGTTAAAGATATCTCAACTGTTGTACTTCCTTGTATGAAATCTAACTTATTTAAGGTTTTATGTTACAGGGTAAGAAAAAGCATGCGTGATCAAGATTTCTGTTATGTCATCAGTTTAGTTATTACAAGCTAAAGGGATTGTAGTCAATGGAAAGTCCTTGTTTTGTGTTATATTTAGTGATTTGTGGAGAGAATTTGCGTCTGTAATTGTGATGTAATCAATATTTGTCATTGGTCATCGATATAATAACTATGTTTTGTGAGTTAAATGTTGTACTCGTTCGCGAAAAACATGTTTGGCAAAGTTTAAATTATGCCCCCGTTTGGTCCCCCATTTCTTAGAACTTATTTTTTCTCGAACTTATTTTCAATTACACATTTTATAAGATTCATAACTTTTACTTTTCAATCACTCATTTCATTATTTTTTTATCAAATTCTACTAAAAAAATCTAAATTTTAGTTAAATCAAACTGAGTGGTCAAACGTTCTTTTTATCCACACACCTCATAAGATCCACACTTATAATTTATAACTCACTCATATCTTCACAATTTATAAGCACTACCAAACAAACACTAATGTGACAAATATAGACGAATGAAGTGCACTTAAATTATCAACTCGTTCAAAAAGTTTTAACCTAAATTGGTAAGTTTACTAAGGTGCCGGATATTATTTGAGAGCTCTTTACTCGTTATTTGAGTTGCTAGATAAAAAGTCAAGTTTTTGACCATGACAAGGCCAAACTCATCTATAGGTATCGATAGCTCTATATAATTTCGATTACGACGTCGAAAAGGAAAAAAAAAGTTTAATCTCATAAGAATTATTTATGTAATTTACGGAAAATAAAACATAATCATAAAAGAACAAAGAACACAATTATAATTAACTCATTGTGGGATTTAATATATTTGGGTAATCAAAACAAAACGACTTTTTCAATAGTGAAGTAATAATAGACTTTTTTACTAGTTGACGAACGCGGTATAAATCGGATCCGCAAAATTAATTGAACAAAGGAACCGCAGAAAAGAGAACAGTAGGTAACATTCAACGCCTGTTCCGATACGGCTTTGACTGTTTGAAGGTAACATTCTATAGACAGTAGAGAGAGAAACTTTCAAGGTAGACCGACTCCGACGCTTTCTTGGTTTCTTCTGTGTGAATTATATACACACAAATACATACACCAATCTGAACCTACTTCCTAGCTTCTCTCGTGAATATCCCTCACTTCCAGATCTTTTTATCTAAAATTCTGTATTTTTATAGATAGTATAAATTGTTAATTGTACCTGTAGTGATGGCGAATTCTGAGGAATCTAGCCCCCTTTTGACAAAGCAAAATCAAGAGCAAGAAACGAAGGATGAAAAGGAATTCAACACCACGGCCAAACACGGTGCACCTCCTCCGCAGGCGGAGGAGGTGAAGCAATCGACACCTGCGGTGCCAATGGGCTGGACTGCTGATGGTGTGCCTGTGAGCTTCGTAGGTGATTCCATGGTTCAAAGGCCCCATTGGGATTCCGGCCTCTTCTCTTGTCTTGGAAGGAACGATGAGTTCTGCAGCAGCGATCTTGAAGTTTGTGAGTTTCATTCTGTTTAATTTTTGAGCAAAGAGATTTAATTAGGGTTATAGATTTTATTTTTATTCATGGGGCCTTTTTTTAGAAATTGGGTGAATTTATTGGATCTGGTTTTGGGGGTTTAGATTTCAATTCTTTTGATTTATAGTATATGATCTAAAATTGGCAAAAGTTTAATCATATTGGTAGATATATACATGAATAGTAGAGAATAATCTAGATGGGGGGAAAGATTGAGATTTTGAGCTTACAACGCATATATGATCATGCTCACCGGCAGATCTAGGAATCCAGGGGAGCACAAGCTGCAGCTAGACACCTCTTGAGTGGCCGGCCAATATAAGGAGAAAAAATTTCCCGGATGAGCCAGCACGGGTAGCTGAAGGGGCTTGCCGGGTGCTAGCTCCCCATTCACGTTATTGAGTTTGTGAAAAGAAATCAAAATTCGTAAATTATTTTCCTTTTCCTGGAAAATACTTGATGCATAAGATTATTATTGGCATTCGTTGGTTCATTTTTCTAACTTATGGTTGTTGCATTGGGGTGGGTAATGGGTTTTGACGTTTTTTATTGAGAAATCTGTGCATAATAACGACGATGGATGGAATTAATAATCACCTTTCAACGGTTCAGACTGATAATTTCTGACTTTTTATGCTAATGGATAAAATTTAAGTTGAGAATCTTCTTTTAGTTCTTTTGCATTAAGTGCATGTTTGGTACAACAACAGGAACGAAAAGGAACAAGATTTTAGCTTATTTTATTCTTTAATAGTATATCCTCGTAGCCAACATACACTAAGTTTCATGAAGTAACCTATGGTTGCAGCATATTCCCTTCATTTTATGGATTTAGTTTGAACGGTTCAATGCTCATGCATTCAAATTGTTTCAAGAGGAGTTCCTTTGGGTGTTCAGATTTTTGACTGTAAATCGGTCTATTTCTTTTATTGCTGCTCTTGATATGCTTCCATGGTCTATTTTTTTCTCTACCACCTTACAATTTTGACACTGAGCAGGTTTGTTAGGAAGCGTGGCTCCGTGTGTGCTCTATGGGAGCAATGTTGAGAGACTTGGATCGGCTTCTGGTACTTTTGCCAATCATTGCTTGCCTTACACTGGTCTTTACTTTATTGGGAATTCGTTTTTTGGCTGGAATTGCCTCGCGCCTTGGTTTTCATATCCTGCCCGCACAGCTATTCGTCGGAAGTTTAACCTAGAGGTTTGTTGTCTTCTTAAATTTGTGTGACGCTCCTTAGGAAACTAGTAGTTATTTTCCCATGATTGTCAATTTATCAATTATGCCATAAAAGTTTTCCTAGCTTTGCTTCTGAACTAATGCTAAAACCTGAAAGTTTCCAGATTTGTGCATATGCTTAAAAAAATGATTTCCTTTGGCTTTTATTATGTATTTGTCAAATGAATTATTTGATTTTTAGTTGGTTGATGTTTACGAATATCATTTCCGTAATATTTGAGATCGAGAATGTTATTTGCACTCTATTCTACATTTCTTCAAATTATTTTTACGGACTTCAAGTTTATATCACAATATGTCACTGAGTTGAAACCATGATTTCATGTATATTATTCCATATTGATGACATTTTTTTTTTGCATGTAATATATCTTTTCTGTATTTTTTATTTGGGAAAATTAGGGCTACACTCCGTGACCTTTCATATTGCGTGGTTTCAGCTCTCCATCCTTTAAAATTTGAGGTTCCGTGTCCTCAACCTATTTAAATATGTAAATTTGGCTCCCCATGTAACGGAATTCGTCAACGTGGACATTAAAAAGTCGAAATTTTTTAAAAATGGCCATTGCGTCCTTACTATGAATTAAATATTAAAAGAATATAAAAATATAAAGGAAAAAAAAAATTCAAACCAAAAAGAAAGAGAAGGAAAAAAAAAAATCACTTTCTTCCCCATGTACCCCATGCCACCACCAGGGCACACCCACCACCACCTCCTCATTCTAAAGCCTTGTATTCTGTTCTTCACATTTCTATGCTGACTGACTGTGGATTCATCCGAGTCTGAACCCTGCATCGTATTTTCTTCATCATCTGGAACTTTTTTGACGTGTCAACATTTTGATAATTTCACCCAGTACAACAAAAACCAACTCTGTACTTCAATATCAAATCCAAAAAAAGCTTCCTATCCAATGCTTGTCAATACAGATATTTAAGAACCATGATAAGAAAAATATTAGATAAAAAATTAAATTAAAACCTAAGTCAAAGTCAATAATTACTTTTAACCACACATTTCATGGATCCACAAATTCCATAATCTTTTATCAAAATTTACTAAAAATCTAATTTTTTTGTAAACCGAACAGGCTCAGAATTTTTGTCCTTTTTAACACATAAATTTGTGCAAATAGTTGTAAAAAGTTATTTAGAAAGGACCAAAGTTGGAGTCTGGGAATATAGACTAGGCCATTCTTTGGGTTGTATTCATCCGGTGGTTGTGATTTGGAGTGTTTTCAGCCAGTTGTTGCGATTTGGGGTGTTTTCGGTTGGTGGTTGCATTGGGTAGCGACTAAGAATGGGGAGGTAGTGGCAGTAATCGAGTTGGGGTGGGGTTGATGTGGAAGGTGATTTTTTTGGTCCCATTCTTTTATTTTTCATTTTGGTTTCTGTTTTTTTATTCTTTTAATATTAATTCAAAGTAGGAGCATAATAGCCATTTTAAAGAAATTTTGACATTTTACCTCCATTCTAACAGTTTTAGTGACGGGAGCCAAATTCACAGATTTAAATAGGTGAGGGATCCAAAACCTCAGTTTTAAATGTTGAGTTGGAACCACACTAGAGGAAACGTTGGGGAGCATAGCCCTAATTTTCCCTTTTTATGTTGACAAAATAGAAACTCAAAATCTGTGAATGCCTTCTCAAGAGAGGTAAGACTTCCTGTATCACGCCTTCTCCTTTTCCCTTCTCTTTTATGAACAGAGAGACAGAAGGAAAGGGCCCCCCCGGAGAACAAGGGATGGTTTGCATCATGCGTCAGTTGTGAAACTCTCTCCCCACGTTTTACCGTTTTGTTGGGACCATGTTTAAACTTTGATTAAAATCTAATCCTGAACCCAGATGATTTTGAGTTGTAATGATTCTCCTTGGTCGATTCTCGGTTTTAGATTTTATTGCAGTATTCCACAGAAGAAACTTGTGAAGGGATTTAAAATCTGTGTTAACAGTTTGATTGTCATTAACAGGGCAGCTGCGAGGCGCTTGTCAGATCCTGTGGATGCTGTGGAAGCCTCTTGGATGATGAAATTCAACGTGAGCAATGCGAATCAGCCTGTGACTTTGCAACTCATGTCTTCTGCCATGCATGTGCCCTTTGTCAGGAAGGTCGTGAGGTTCGCCGTAGGCTTCCTCATCCCGGGTTCAATGCCCAACCAGTGTTGGTCACGATTCCACCCAGCGCACAGACCATGGGTCGTGGGGCCTAAGCATCTCTCATAGCACGCGCGACTTGGATATTTCTATAATTGTCATACTTATAATCAGAAATACTATTCAACTGAAGTATGTAAAATTGGGTTTGAAAGTCTTCACTTTGTCAAAAAATGGCCATGAGAATGGTGATATTATTATATTGTCTTTGTTTAAAACATGTATTAAGTAGTGTCAAGGATTACCTATAGAATAAAGGAAAATGTCTTGTGACTTTTGCCTGGAAAACACGTGACAAGATTGCGTTAATTGTGTATTTGATGATTTCGTAGTTGTATCTATTACAATGCTTAAACCCTTTTCGCTTAGAGTTTAATTCGTTCTAATTGAAGTAGGAAAATAGTATAATATCTATTAAATCAAAACTCTAATTATGTTACATCAAAGTTGAATACTAAATTAAATACTATCTCTATTATGATTTCCATCACAACTTGAATTTGTTCTTCAATGGTAACCAGTTCGAGTCCTTTCAGGGCTATTGAGATGAGTATTCAATCGAAAATTTTAGGTTCGGATATTCACACTTATTGAAAAAATAAATAAATGATTCCCATCACAACTGAGTTCCCAACATGGGGAAATTGCACTCACGAAAATCTATAATCCTGGCGCTGAAACGCCTTGCTTCAAGCCTTTCCTTCCTCACCTTCTTATTAGTAAATTTTNAAGCCTTTCCTTCCTCACCTTCTTCTTGGAGACAGGCTGCTGCTGCTGCTTTGGAGGAAGGGTTTTATGTGCATAATTGTAGAGTGCATAGTTTCCAACAAGGAATAGCAGCAACAGTCCACCAACAATAAGTGGGATGATCAATCCTGTGCCGAACCCCGAGGCCTCAACATCCCGGGCTACATTGTTCTGTTGATCCATCAGATGACAAACGTAAACTAGTCGACGCAGGAATGTGATAATTTGATAACGAACAATTGATGAAGAAAAGGGCATTTCAAGAAGAGAGGAATTTAGAACACTAGAAAATTAATTTATTTCATATATTCAAAGGTACTTATGACATAGCATAAGCCCCTTTTTATAGGCAAATAAGCCTAAGTTATTCTGAACAAACCTAATTTGAATTGAACTCTATTTTAGAGTCCTATTTAAATTCTATCTTCAACCAAACCCAATAGATACGAGGATGCAAAATAGAAGAAGCAATGAGAAACCACAACCATAATTCAAAAGAAGACAATTCCTTTTTCATTTTTCTTTGTAGCCTTTTCAAAAGCATATTTTGGTTTCAGCTCTCCTCTTTGCGATTTGAGCTTGCAATCTACTGAATACCTTACGACGTCTCCCTATAAAAGGCCGTTGGGTATTTTAGTGATGCCCAAATAACCTCTAGGCAAATGATGAAAAATCGTGACCCGTTTAACTTCATAGGCTATAAGCTCGGAATTGAAGAACATTGAAATCCACACCACAAACGTTGTAGCCCAAATATTATTGGGTATTTAGAGGAAATCAACCAATTGGGCTAGGTGCTCAATACCCAATAAGTGGAGATAATTTTGAATTGGGAATTCTATCCCCTTTTCACGTAAAAATTTGATGATTATGATATTCTTTTCTCTTGTAACAATTTCAATATTCTTGAACTCTATTTTAGAGAGGATTATCTGGAAATTTGTTTGCTATTCTTGCCTATAAATTAGAGTCCATTTGTTCTCATTAAACACACCAAAAAAGTTATTTGCTTTGTGCCTTTGGAAGAAGCCAAAATTGGTTCTCTGCTTTGTGTCAAAAATCGGTCACTACTTTGTGCAATTTCTCCGGTCCAGCTTCTGTCCATTGTGACTTTTTATTTCCAAGTTTCTTCATTTGTTGGTGTTACTTTTGTGGTAGTGGATTAAGATTTTCTGAACCTAAGAGAAGGGGAATCAATTGTTCTTCAATTTAATTTCTTCTTTAAATTCTAGTTTCTTAAGTTGATTTCTTTTTTTATCTTTAATTCCATAAACTTATTGTTTATTTGTTCAATTGTAAGTGGAATTAGAATCTACAGAGGCTGAGTTCATGGGAAGTGATCAAATTTTGCCAATTTGAGCCCCATGCAAGACTAATTTTGGAGGGCAAGCGCTTCATTAACTTAATACCATTCAAGAGGGAAAAAAAAAATCTACAAATTCAAGCTCAAACTCGTTCCTGTTCGACCCATAAATTAAACTCCTATTTGAGCCCTATTTTTGTAAGAAAATATGTTTTGAAATAGTAATTGTATGGAGAATGTGCGGTTTAAAAAAAGAAAAAAATTCGATTTACGTGTAAAAAATTTTTAGGGAAAAATGTGGTTGAAAATAAGTTTAGGAAAAACTGGGGCCAAACGTGATTTAGCCTATATATAATATTTACAATATGTGCTTCAACAAAAGGGCATTTGGTCTAGTGGTATGATTCTCGCTTAGGGTGCGAGAGGTCCCGAGTTCAATTCTCGGAATGCCCCGATTGTTAATTTTTCGTTTTTGCATTGCTCCGCCCATATTAATTCTGGGCTTAGTCTGGCCTCTGCTTTGTTGTGGCCCAATACCGAATAGGGTCAATCTACACCAAGGCTAAGATAAGTATTAGAAGTCCACTTACTAGAATATTTTTAATGAAAAATCTTGTAATTACAAATGTCAAAATTTTCGATTTTAATCCAATTTCGATTTTTATTTTAGCTTAGTCTAGTCTAAATACTTCTAAAGAAACTAAATAAAATTATAACATAAAAAATTATTGCAAAATGACAAGCTTGATTAGAAATTGAGTTTCTCGAAACGAGACTCGTAGATAGTTCTCAAATTATTGAATGACTATTAAGAAGACTAATTGCAAGCAGCAGTGGGCATTTTAACATGAAGTCAAAACTAACCAAGTTGATTTGGTTAAATTGTAAATCATACCGACCAAATTCTTAAGTCGATTCTAGTAATTATACATATAAAAATAACACGAGTAAATGAATGTGTATAATATCCCAGTTTAAAACACAACTAAACCAAATCGATGGCGTTCGATTTCGATTTCATTCATTATACATATTCAAGATCAGAAGTAAGACATAGTTTCGATTCGAGAGTTCGATTGCTAAGGATGGTTTTGGCCAATGGTATAGAATATAGATCCTTCAAACAAATCCACAACTGCACATTCTAAAGAGGACGCTACATATCCAGTTCATTTTTTGTATTAAAAAGAAGGTTAACACCGTAATCATGAGCCTAATCTTTGTTAATTGATGAGGAGTGCAGCTGTTATGACTGACTTCACCATCTTTAAAATAAGCAACAACAATCAACCTATAGAAAGATTAATCGAAGTTGAACAAGCTAGACCCTTAAGACGTAAGGTTTTTGGTAATTTTCCCTTAAGAATATTATTTATTAAAGTGAAATTCAGATTGAAGGTTCACAATGCTAGACCCCAATCCCGCTTTTTTGAGGAATCAATCCATTGAAAGAGAGAACTTACAATGAGAAACCATTGGAATCCAAGAATGTTGTTATCGTGGAAATTTTGTCATCGTCGTCATCATCATTCGTGTTAACATCTTTTGATTTGTCTCACAAAAAAAATTGGACTTGTTTAGTGAGCAGATTATTGAGCCAACAGTTGGAAACATTGGTTGGGCTGAATGGGCAAGGGAAGGAAAGGGAAATGAAAGATAACCTAGGAATGGGGCGTACACAGTACACCACACAGTTTTACATTATTACCTAATTTGTGAATTTAAAGCTAATCTTCTTTATTTTTGAATAGTATACTTTAGATGTAAGATTTTGAGTAATTTTTCCTTCAGAATGTTATTTAATAAAGTGAAATTCAGATTGAAGGTTCACAATGCTAGACCTCAATCCCATTTTTTGAGGAATCAATCCATTGAAGGAGAGAACTTATGATGATAAACCATTGGAATCCAAGAATGTTGTTATCCTGGAAATTTAGTCACCGTCATCGTCAATCCTGTTAACATCTTTGGATTTGTCTTACCAAAAAAAAATTGGACTCGTTCAATAAGCATATTATCGAGCCAATGGGGTGGGAAATTGGTCGGGCTAAATGGCCAAGGGAAGGAGAAGGGAAATGAAGGATAATATGGGAATGGGGCGTACAAGGTACACCATACAGTTCTATAACTTTTTTTTTATTTTTTTTTTAATATTTAGGTATGTAATTGTAAATTTGTTGTGGTGTTTTGATACAGATATGTTTTGATGTGACGTGGTCATGACATGACATATCAAGTAAATTTTGTGATGGTAATATAGAAGCGAAATTACTTTGTCCCAAATTATAATAAAAGAAATTTCATAAAGCAAAAATTGTAAGAAAGAAAGAAAGAGCTGAGTTTTGACCCATTTTATTTTGAAGGTTTTGACATAATGAATTACTTAATAAACAACTAAAATCCAGCTGTAGTCCGGCCCAAGCCCTCTCTAATACTCCTTGAAGAGCTGAGTTTTCAATAACTTAACCCCCAAAGGAACCTCCCGAACAAAGAAAGAAAGAGGTGAAATTACAATGAGTGTGATCGACATTTTGACTCGGGTGGATGTGATCTGCAAGAAGTATGACAAATACGACATTGAAAAGCAGAAGGATTCCAACGTTGCCGGCGATGACGCATTCGCCCGCCTTTACGCCGCTGTAGAGTCCGACATCGAGGCTGCTCTTCAGGTATTAAAATAGAATCCCTGAATTTTCAATTTCTTTTGAATCTATTTGAAATGTACTGCTGGAATTTTGATTGTTCATGTTTTATTACTTTGATTTTGGCAGAAAGCGGAGACTGCTTCGCAGGAGAAGAGTAGGGCGTCAGCTGTGGCGATCAATGCGGAGATTCGGAGAACGAAGGCCCGGTTGTTGGATGAGGTCCCTAAATTGCAGAGATTAGCTGTTAAGAAGGTAAGATTCAGCGTGATTTCTTTTATTCTCTTAGTAGATTCTGTTTCCCAAGTTTTTTTATTCAATTTGGTGAGCTATATTGAATTCAATTACAGCATTTGTCATATTTTTTGTTTAAAATTATTTATTACCATCTTGTCCTTGTCATGTTTATAATACCATTTGCTGGATTTTTTACTGGGTATGAGTTCGCTTTTGTATATGTATGTTTATCAATATTAGAAACGTGTTTTAATTTGGAATAGCAACCATCCGAGTTGAGCTCAAAGAACCTTTAATGGAAGGCAAATTTTTCGGATGCTCAATGGTCTTTTATTTAATTCAGCATTACATGCATGGTTTGATGTATTTAAGAGTTAAGGTTTTCTTAGCTGATAGTAAACCCATGCCTGTGCAAATCTCATTTGTATTTTCACTTTTCTTTAAACTGATCCTCTCCATGTTGCTTTCTTTTAAGACCCCCACCCCAAAAGCATGGAGTAATAATACAGAAAGAAAAATCTTAGTATTTCATTCAAACTTCCAGTAGAGGGGTAGTGTTGATAAAACTAACAGCTGTTTGGTTCACTATTGATATGGGAGCAATCTAAGGAGTGGTGGCTCCTGCTGGAATCACAAATCATAGTGCATGAAGGAAACATTTGGAAAGATGGATTCTATCTTTGTTTGCAGATTATAAATCTTATACATTTCTAAATTCTTAGTGCACCGAGGGGTTGGATGAATATAGCCTGGGGTTAAAGAGTCTTTAATTTAGCTTGATAGAGCTGTACCCAGTTATACAGGAACTTTAGGAACAAAGAAGCAGTAGTCCATAGATATTTCATCTGTTCTTATTTTAAATTCCAATGCAGCCTTGACTCCGATGTGTAGTATATTGGCCTTAAAATTCATTATAAAATTACTTATAACCTCTAAATCTCAAAGCTTCTGCACTTGATTACTTTTGTTTCTAGCACCTTTTGATCCACATGTTTCAACATTAATGATACTAAGGACATAAAAATCCTCATCTATAAAAGCTTTGTAGCCTTGGTCCTCCATATTTGTATCTAAGTTGCAACATTGAAGGAATTGATATAATTTGAGATTTACTTTTTAATAAGCTTGGCTTCCTCTGGACATAAAACATTTATAATGTCATCTACTTTGTTTGAACATGTGAACTCAGTAGTATACAGGATAAACGTGTCTGTAAGTATGTCTAGAACTGTATGCTAATATGTGCTGTAACGCATAATTTAAGTATTCGTTGATCACGTACCTTTAGATAGTGGGATGGGTGAATGTCTTTGGATAGAAATTTTGGAAATGGAACGTTAATCAGAACCAAGTGTGCTGTAATGCTGTTAAGTTAGTTGGCCTTTTGGAAATATGGACAGTGTTTGATTTAACAATGATGCTTTTGGCCATATAGTTGAAAGCTAATTTTATTGACTTTCTTATGCCTGCCCGCGCCTTCAATGTGAATGAGTAGTTGGACTAAGAGTGTTGCTTCAGTAATGATAGTTTTAGCCGTATCTGCAATGCTTGTACTTATCTTTCTCTGATTTGTGATTGAAGTCCTCCCAATTTCACTGTCACATGACAGTTGCTGGTTTCTCTTTCCCTGTTTGCTATTTCTGCTGTCTCACACTGTATTTTCACCTGAGGCAACCAAGCAGGAGCCTGACCTTTCAGAGTTTGCTTGTGTAATAATTATTCTCTCAAGTGCAGGTTAAGGGACTTTCAACAGAAGAAATTGCTGCCCGTAACGATTTGGCACTTGCATTGCCTGATAGGATTCAAGCCATACCAGATGGCGGTGCAGCTGCACCCAAGCAATCAGGAGGTTGGGGAACCTCAGCTCCTCGTAAAGAAATTAAATTTGATTCAGGTCATAGGTTTGATCTTCTATGTATTAAAATCTTTTTCTAAGCCTTCAGTCTATTGTTTAGTTGTTAACTTGTGCGATATAAATGAATTCTAGACGGACGGTTCGACAGTGAATATTTTCAGCAAACTGAAGACTCAAGTCAGTTCAGACAAGAGTATGAAATGCGGAAAATGCGACAGGTTTGGGCTTTTCCAGAATATCATATTGTAGACTTGTTCTGGCAAAGATTTCACCAATGTTCAATTGATTACAATGTGTTCCTTTCGTGCTCCTGGATTTAAGTTACAATTACTTTCATCTTGATGAAGGACCAAGGTTTGGATGTCATAGCAGAAGGTCTGGATACTTTAAAAAACATGGCACATGACATGAATGAGGTGATGTATTCCAGATTTTTGTCTGTTTTCACCGCTATCTATGGATAGTAACAAAATACAGTGCATTGCATGCAGGAATTGGACAGGCAAGTTCCTCTGATGGATGAGATTGACACCAAGGTTAGGAATTTTGTCAATCTTGTTATTATTTAAAAGTAAGAGGGCAGTTATCAATACAATAATAGTGGAAATGATTATGTAATTGGTTCCGTCATGTACTTCTGGACCATAATAGATTTATTACCATTAAGTTCATTTACATTGTTTTAATTAAGATGATACATAATTTCTAGTATCTGGATCTTCATCAAATTACTTATCGGGAAAAAGAAGAATCGAGTTTCATGAACAAAAAACCAACAGCCATGTCAGTTGTCTGTCACGTAATAGATTGCTAATGCAACTCTTCTAACATAATTTTATTACATAGCAAATGGGTATGTAATGTGATTTTGCAACTCTGCATATAGCTGCACAGTATTAATACTGTATGAAATAATTCTTAGCCAATGGTCTCTGTTCTCTTCACATCTTACAGGTGGACCAGGCAACATCTGACCTTAAAAATACCAATGTTAGACTTAAGGACACTGTTAACCAGGTAAGTTGAGCTTCAACTCATTATTTTTATTTATGGATTGAACCTAGCTGCATGCTGCACACTGTAGTCACTGTGTTTGATGAAGCTTTCGGTTTTGTACCAGCTGCGATCTAGTCGAAATTTTTGTATCGACATCATTTTGCTGTGCATTATTCTTGGCATTGCAGCCTATTTATACAAGTAAGTTCTCAGTTCGGTTCTACTTTAGGTGATAACTTTTTGGCATACATCAAAAACTCCATCTATTCTCTTTCTCATATTGGTAACTTTAGAACACAATTTGCCCGAGTATGTTTACTGTCTACGACTCTGCATAAAAGAACAATTATTTTAACTGACAAGAAAACAATTTGCACTCTATCCTCTGCTTGACTACTTTTTAAGGTTGAATCCTCAAACCATATTTGTTGCATTTGGTTTAGTTTTCATTTATTAACTTTCTGTAAGTAGTTTTTCTATTTCGAAGCTCCTTTTTAAAATTAAAATTATGTTTGGTTGTCATAGATACCGTGTACAAAATGGATTATATCAAATACAAATTTTAAAAATATATTCAAAGGTTAAAGAACTTTCAAGGATGAGAAGATGCATAACAAGAAGAAGACAGAATGAGGAGATGAAGGGAGATGAGAAGGGAAAAAGAGGCAGTTAGTTTGCTGGCTGCTGATAAAAAAAACTCGTAACACAAAATTACCATGTTTTGGAGATTTCGAAAATCGTTTTAGAAACCAAAAAAATAAGTGGGTAATGCCTTAATTGTAAAATTTCTATTCAAATAATATTATCTAACCCCAATGGTGCTAGAACACGAGGTGGCCATACTTAATAGGTGTAATTAAATGAGTCACGTGTCATTGCATTTAAATGAATCAATCATTTAATGCCATCTATATTTTCATCTGAACTCGTGTTAAATACCAGTGATGTTAAATAATATTACTCTTTATATTTTCGCTAATTATATAAACAGAAATACCAAAACCAGAACAAAACACCCAACCCTTACCGTCGTTTGCACATATAACCTGCCTATATCAGTTTTAATGCTCATTTTATGTCTTTTGCAGTGTATTGAAGAAGTAAGAAGTGGTTTCAAGAGCTTCCAGATGGTACTGTTCGACTTTTTCGTATTGGTCTCAAGAGCTTCCAAATGGTACCGTACGATGGTTTCAATTTCTTCTGCATTTTGAGATGTTGCTGTGTGCTTGGTTGTATATTTTGTTAGATTATAATGTTCACGAGTTTTTGTGTGTAAACATGCCTTCTGCTTTGGAAATACTAGATAATTCGTTGTGTATTGCTGTGACATTTCTTGATTCTCCTTTCGCTCTATATTTATACTTGTATTCAACTGTGTAACATCTTTAGTGACATTTGAAACATGAAAATTTTATTTAGTAGGATACTATCTTCAACCTCCTAAATATTTAAATGAATCTTATTTGGTAGCTGCTGTATATATTGGTTAGGCGGAAGTTGTAGCTGAGGTTCTCTATATTTCCTTCATCCATCGTTGTCTTTTGTCCATGGTCTTTTCGCTCGTATGGGTATATACAGAAATAGAGGATGAAAACTTGACACATTTAACCATTTCAACTATCCAATCTCTATCCCTCTGCCTTTAACAATTTCGAAAAAAAAAAGGGAAGAAAGAAAGAATATTTTCTTTTTTAATAAAATTATCGATGAAAAATATTTTGATTGAATAACGTGATCAACATTGGATACCATGTTTTGTAAATAGACAGGCCCATGTGTGGTAGTCCCAACAAAATGGAATTGTCTGCCGTGGGACAACCAACTTGTGCAATTTTTTAGTCAGTTAATAGTCATGTGAAAAAGCCCCGAGTTTACGACAAAAATTTATGTTTGGACACTTAATAGCCTGTGTGACGTGGATATTTTAAAAATGATTTGTAAAAAGTGAATTTTTTTGGAGAACGTGAGAATAAAAAGCCTAGAAAAGTTGCGTGAGTAAAATTATTTTATTTGGAGAATGTGTGATTAATATGAGTTAGTTAAAAACTGATTTATAAAGAATCTGTATCAAACATGAGCTTAGCGTTTGTGAGAAATTATTTGAAGTGAAAAATAATGTTTTTGAGAATGCGTGGCTCAGAAGTAAGAAAAAATTATAGATCCACGTGTAAAATTGTTTTATTAGAAGTACATGTGATTGGAAATGAGTTTGTAGAAATATAATTTTCAAATAAGTTGTACCAAACAAACTCTTAATAAAAAAGCCAAACTCCGAATTATAATGTTTCTGCGATATCTTTGGACAATCTTGAATTTGGACAATCACTTAAAGATACAACGATCGAATCAACTCGTGCAACAATCACAAGCAATTTTCAGAAGTCTCAAGTTTTACTCCAGAAGAAAATAAAACTAAAATAACTCTTAAATTGATTTTGCATAAATGTACATAAGATGAAAATTTTTTCAATGTGACCTACCACGTAAATTTCATATGTTTTGTCACTCAGCCATCTATCCCAATTTAACTATCTCTTTCAATTATCTAATAGAATCCATGCAGAGATGGAATCAACAAATGTGGTATATGAGTCAGCTATGGTTCATTTATTGTGGGACCGTTGTGTTACATATGCACGTGAATGATAGTTTTCTTTGCCCCTGATTAAAGGTATTCGTTCTTAAATTTTTATTATTTATATTGTGTACTCTACATGCTTTATAAGTAGATTGTAAATTTATGAAGTATAATTTATTACCTCGATTGCGCGTACTGGTAACTGTTGTTCTTGACAAAATGTTACGATTTTTAAAATAAGAATATGTGGTCGTTAATGAAAATACTTCGCAAATACGGAAATGTGAAAATAGATGTTGGGTATATATGGAAAAACAAGAGAAAATAATTCACTTGGTATTAGGATCCAAGTACATGGAGCCAAAAGTATATAATTCAAATATTATTATTGTAACTCCCACATTGATTCTATAGATAACAATTATTGTAACTTGTGTTGAATTAGTAAGTCAAGAATAATTCAAGTGAAAAGTAGAAGAAATTTATTCTTAGTTTGACTTCAAGACATGGTTCCCAATTTTGTTGCTAAATTATGTTGGGGGTGCATGGACCAAATTCTTTTTTTTAATAGTAAGTTAGATAGAATAGAGAAATTCATTCTAAATCTCATTATTATTATGTTGAATTGATTTTCGATGCACATTTGACATTGTGACAAGACTTGTCTATATGATGTGGCAAAATTACTTAATACTTCTTGTAATTTTGAGAGAAGACCAAACTTCGGCAGGTTAGTTCCTAAATGGTCACTGAATTTTTCCTAAAGTTCTCACGGGATCACTGAGCTTAAAAAGTTGTCCATGTTAGTCACTTAATTTTAAAAATTGGTATCCTATTTATCACTGCGTAAACAACGCTTGCAAAATTGGAAGAATTTGATGACATTGAGCATGCGTCTACAAGTATGTGATTATTTTTTATTCACAAATCGTCCAATGCATATTTATGTATTTATTTAATGACGGTTGAATACATGATTTTATCCAAATGGTTATAGCATGATTTATGTAAAAATCTGATTTATAGTTTCCAAATGCGTGCCATGTATACCATATCGTTAGTCATGTCATCAAATCATTTCAATTTTACAATTGTCATTTACGTAGTAATGGATGGAGTACCAATTTTCAAAGTCAATTGACTAACATGGACAACTTTTAAGTTTAGTGACCTCGTGAGTCTTTAAGAAAAGTTCAATGACCATTTAGGAAATTAATCCAAACTTTGGCTAAGAGCTTCAACGAAATAGTACCCCTTTAACTTATATTAATAACATGTTTAGAAAATGTTTATAAATAGATAGAAATGACTGATGTATAAATGAGTTGTTCTTTGGGTTTATTATAAACATGTAAATAAAAAATGACTTGAATGTTTATAAACAATTTATACACATGAGGCAAACATAGACTAAGATAGTCAATAGTTGATGTTGAAATATAGTGCCATATAAGAAGGCCAAATATTGAGTTAATCAATACGGCATAAACACTCACAACTTGATAGAGTTTGGACTTAATGATAAGTTGAAGTTAACACACTCTCGTGACATTAAATTCGATAAACCATGCCTTACCTATGCTTACTCATGAAGAATTTGACATACTGTAGGTGTAGTGCATACAATCAAAGTGGCGCGACACAAATTACGTCTATAAAAACTTCTCAAAAACATGTCAAGACACCCAATAAAATATCAAGGAAACTAGTGAAGTAGCCACCACGGTGTCCGCTTCCTATATAAATATCATGCAACATCTTACCATCACTAATTTAAAATGAAATCTAAGTTTTAAAAGACATGAATTTTACAAGAAGCCCATGAAATAGCTATAAAATATACGTGTGATGAATTTCAGTAACATGCATGTGACTTTTGACTGTTCGACACGAAGAGTTTAATCACAAGATTAATCAACCCAGAAAAAGTAATCACAAATCACTGCATAAAACTGCATATTCAGACAACTGTATCATAAAGAGGAAGACAGGCAGAAGAGTCACGGGTGGCTGAAATCCCTCGGGAATTGCAAAACTCTTTCTGCCAGAACTGTTCCCTATCCTGCAGTAATTTGTAGGTCTTGCTTTAATTATGTTGTAATCATTTTATACACAATCATCAAATCACCTCACCTATAAAGGCAACTCACTTTTCACTTGCTTTCAAATATTTTTCCATTGAGACAAACAAACATGTTTGGCAAAGCTTATTATTCACCTGATCAAATATACTTATAATTCACATATTCGCAGGTTAAAAAAACTTATAATCACTTCCAAACATGCTTTAATATGTTAAAATTTAGAACTTGAATTTAGTTGGGACGGAAAGAAAGATTTCCCAACCCGTGCATCGTGCAAGAGGTTAAAAAATTTCCTGTTGATATAAGTCACCAAAATTTAACAAATTGGAAAGAGCTGTTACATAAAAGAAGTAGTAGATCTTGTCTAATCAGATTATTTTTCAATTAACCTGATTAGATATGGTTGGACATATTCAAATTCTTTACCGTATTATTTTATTCCTTGTTTACAAACGACACACAGCTCTATACATTCTGGTTACAAGCATATACAGCCAATGCATACGTACAAATATAGATAGAGCAACTGGGGTGGGGTGGGGTGGGGTGAGGGGTTGGTCCAGCAGCTAAATCAATGGCTGACCGACTTTGAAAATTCATAGGAGAGATAAAGAAGACAAGACGTTGAAGAAGAAACTTGCAAGAGAGAGAAAGAGAAATATTCTCTTTTGCTTTCATTGAAATCCAAACAAAGCTAGCACTTTATCTGTTCATCAGATCTCTGCAACAAGAGTACGAAATGTTTAAGATCATTGCTCTTTTTTTTTTTCAGTTTTTTAATAATTATTCATTGAAGTTTTCTGTTTGGGAATTTGGGTTTATCTTTCTTCTTCTTTTGGCATAATCTGATTATAATTCAAAGATGTGAATAACACCAAAGGTTTTATCTGTTTGTATTTGAAGAAACTCTTTGTTTCCTTTTGTTTTCAAGCAAGCAAAAGCTCGAGCTTCCTTCGCCTTCGCCTTCAACTGATACTGAAATCATGTCTGTTGATGAGTTTTCCATTGCCAACACGTTTCCTCAAGAACCAGAGACAAACCCTATCCTTCAATCAAATTCAAACCCTACTGCAAAGAAGAAGAGATTGCCAGGAAACCCAGGTGAATTTTAATGTTTATACTTGGTACACAGTATTGGAGCATACTCGAACTTCTTTTTTATATGTTCTCTACTACCTAGTTCACTTATGAACAATCATTTATACTGGTGCGAAATTTCATTAGTTTCAAGTTATAATTTACAAAATTTGATGGGTTTTTGTTTTTCTCTTGGTGGGATGGGGTGGTGGCAAACAGATCCAGATGCTCAAGTTATTGCTCTTTCACCAACAACACTCATGACCACTAACAGATTCATCTGTGAAATTTGTAACAAAGGCTTCAGAAGGGACCAGAATTTGCAGCTTCACAGAAGAGGACACAATCTTCCGTGGAAGCTTAAGCAAAGGGCTAACAAAGATCAGATAATAAAGAAGGTTTACGTATGCCCAGAAAAGACTTGTGTTCACCATGATCCGTCCCGAGCTCTCGGCGACCTCACCGGCATCAAGAAGCATTTCAGCAGGAAGCATGGTGAAAAGAAATGGAAATGTGAAAAATGTTCCAAAAAATATGCAGTACAATCAGATTGGAAAGCTCATTCTAAGACTTGTGGGACTAGAGAGTACAAATGTGACTGTGGTACACTCTTTTCCAGGTATTTAATTCTACCAGAAAACATGTTCTCGTTTGGGAATATTTGTTCTAAGAAATAAATGCCAACAGCCACAAGCTTTAATTGCTTTTTTGAGTATGAATTTATTGCTGACTAATGATTTGATTTTAACTGTTTAAACAAGTATTCAATTATTAGAAAAGTACAAAAAATTATGCATTTAGAATTTAGTCTTGCATAATTTATATGACGACGAAACATCAACTCGAAACGGTACTACTTTGCAATCATGTTGAACTATTTTGTCTAAAAATTTTCTGAGCGATGAGAAACTCGATGAGTTAATTAATTTAATTAAACTTTAGTCTTCAGTACTATATTCAATATTCTTATCAGAGGTTTTCCTTCTTCCATTAATGCAGGAAAGATAGTTTCATCACACATAGAGCTTTCTGTGATGCCTTAGGAGAAGAGAGTGCAAGATCAATGATTACTGTTTCAGCTAACAATTTGAACTTCAGAAATGATAATCTAAATGGTACAATGATGAACCCTAATTTTCCTCATGGGTTCAATGTTTCCACTGGAATTTCTCAAGCTGAAGCTGTTTTCAAGTCAGATTATAATGATGTGATTTCTGGGAATTCTCTTGTTGGAAATCAACAGAAGCCAAGACTATCACTTTGGTTGGATCAAGCTAATTCTCATCAGCTCAATTTCATAGACATGAATTGCAATTCAAGTCTTTTCATTCCTTCAAGTTCAACTGGTTTACCAGATATGCCTCAAATGACATCTTCATTGGGGAATTATGCGTTGCCACATCGACAAGGCCTAATGGAGGAGGAAGTAATTGGCAAAAGGAGTACAATGGATCAAAGCCTTGCTTCTCTATACTCCGATAATAAAAAACACCAGTCGAATTCTTTCGCATCAATGTCAGCTACTGCACTTCTGCAGAAGGCAGCGCAGATGGGCTCTACCAAAAGCAATCCAACATTCTTTGGCAATGCATTTGGGGTGTTAAATTCTTCTTCTTCTTCATCTAATTCCCCGAATGCTAATTCTTTAGCTCAACATAGAAGTGAACTGCATCAGGTTTTTGGCGAACAGCCCAAGAATTTAAGCGGCAAAGCTAGAGATTCAATGATGGGAGGATCAAATTTGACGCAAACAAGTGCAACACAAAGCCAAGCATTTTCAGTAAACTTGAATGGTGTGGAGCACAGTCTCACCAGGGATTTCCTTGGCATGGGAGGTGAAGGTGGCAATCCATTCTTGCCAGAACAACTGGCTAAATTTGCTTCAATGAGTACAATGGGGTTGAACCAATTCACTAGCAATCACTAGCTAGCATGGCTTCATCCGTGTTTTCGTAGTCAGTCCAAACCTTGGATAAGCAAGGAAAGGACGGTTGCACATTGTCAACTATCGTGAAACTTTATTTAATTTTATGACGCGAATTTTAATGTGAAACTATATATGTAATGCAATATCTCCATCGATTAGGTTTCACAAACCAATTCTTTTCTATTTCGGACACATTTTGAAAATTGAGATTTTATTAGCCCAACCATTTAATGTCACACCAGTTCAATCAGGTGAATCCAAAAATCCAGGTGAGCAGAGGCAGTCGCTCAAGCGGCCGCCTAATATGAAGAAAAAATATTTCCATGGGAGCCAGCACGGGTGACATTAGGAGCTCACTGGGTGCTGGCTCCACCCCGAGTCCAACCCCCTAACCCACCTCAAAACGGGAAGGAGAGATAAGGAAAGGAATGTAAGAAATCATTGAGAATGATAGAGCTGGCTAAGAGTCAACTATTGTGTTCTATATGTGATATCTTTACATGTATTGAGACACTTTTGTTGAAATTATTGGCACATCAAATTATGAGATTTCTTGATTGATCCACCTCGTCAAGTTATGGACGAGTTAATTGACTTACTTCGATTATTTTCCATAAATTATTTTCAGTGGAAGATATACTGATATGTTATTGCACTTTATAATGTTTGTACTTACAAAGCATATCATAATACCAATAAAAATTAAAATTGAAGCAATATATAGAGTCGTGCCTACATGGGTGACCGCGGCTATGACCCCGCGCGCGCATAAGGGGTCGGGATTATTTTATTCACGTGGGACCTGTGCCTCGACTGTGAGTGTGCGGTCATCCCACGATCATCGGCGCAGATCGTTTAGCATTTTTCATATATATATGATCATCAGTAACGAGAATTATGAAAGAACTGGCGAATCCCTGACTTAATGTACTTTTTTTTCTTATCCTAATCTTTGTACTTGTGTATTAACTAAACTAAAATAAACACCTTGAAAATAGAGAAGAATGTTAGACAGTTCCACATAAAAAGACAATTTGACTTGAAATCTTGAAACCATTAATTGTAGGGGAACCTTGTCTAAAGACAGTTTGACTTTCCAATTAACTTTACTAGGACTTCGGAGACTCCGAGTTTAGTTGTTGGGTCTTCTAAGGGTATTCTTAATTCTATTCTTACTAAAGTTTTGACACATTCCTAAGCCCTTGTTTATGGTTCATTCTTTTAAAATTCTTTTTCTACGTATTCATTTAGTCATATATTTACATAATAAAATATTTTACAAGTAAATTTAAAAAAAATTCCTTACTTTTTAACCACACATTCTCTAAAAATTTACTATTCAAAATAATATATATACATTTTTAAAATGACCACCAAACAGGGATTAAAATTGTCGAAATTTCACGTCTCAAGAATCCACTAAACTTCGCTTAAATTTTGAGGTGTCTTTTCTAAAATTTTTAACATCGGTGAGATGTCAAAATTATAGGAGGAAGACTGGTTAAGTGGAAAATAGGTTTGAACTAAATTTTGAAAAACTTGACATTATCGAGTTAAGATTTGCTGTTTCTCACAATACATTTTGACACATCTTCTTATCAAATGGGAAGACGCTAATGTGTAACATGTCGAGGTGTCAAAAATGTATTGACATCTTTTCATTTCATTAGCTAAAATTAAGGCTATGTTTGAGTCCCATTTTGGGTTAAAAGAATGAGTCGTCGTAAAAATCGAATTCTAAAAATGGGAGCCCATACCTCCCAGTATTGAAGAAGAATCGAATTTTAAAAATTTCCTTGGTCGGGTTGCTGTTCCTCGTTTCTGTTCCTCACTTTTTTCTTTTCTCTGCTTCAACATATAACAAAGTAATAACTGAAGTTAACTAATAAAATTAGATTAAGGGTAAAATATATCTTGAAATTATGCTCATTAACTTCAATTACTTGCGCAATTGAGTCATTGACTTCCCTTTGGAGTTACTAAAGAGATCCAATTTGACCTATTCAAGCTCTAGAAATTAAACTCATTCAATTCGACCCAGATTGTAGAATCTAATTATTAGTCTTGAAAGACTTCATGAAAGACTTCACCAAAGGCCAAAGACCGCACTACCAAGTTATAAAAATCATAGAAGCTAAATATTTTCCATATTTACATCCTCAGACTAACAATCTTTATGTTTTACCTTGTTCGACACTCGATAATTAGACTTTGACTAAAATGATTTTGGTCTTAAGAATGCTGATTTTAAGAATGAATGATTGTCCTTATTCTATCCTCACTACACAACCTGAGAATAGACACATATTCGTTTTTCTTTTCTAATAATTTTTCTAACTTAAACTCACATTTAAAACAACATTATTTCTTTGTAAAGAAATTACATACTAGCCATCACTATATAATGAGCTCAGAATCAAATCATTTGACATAAAATACTTAAGACTACAAATGGGGTGACGATTTCCTATTGCAAATACTCGTTCACTACTTCGATTAATATAAGCTCTTTACATATCCATGTACTTGACCATATTAATGGATTTAACTCACTAGTACATTAAAAAAAAAACTCGAGCCCGCGAATAGTGTCCACTATCCTTTTCAAGATTTAAGTAATGTCGAATAACTTCCAAGTACATTAGTCCACTACTTTGGGAGATCCACTTTCAATAGCCAAGATATGTTTCACTTCAATTGGTGGAGCAATTGACCCTACGATCTTATCATCTTATCACCACAAAGTGTCAACCTATGATATCCAATCTAATCCTAACTAGTTATCGATCGAAATATAAATTCCATCTACCTTTGCTTCTTTACGTATGCTCAACTTATATTGTTACAAAGTAATAGATGGACCTTCATCGCATACTCTAATAAGCCCATGTTTAATGGTCATTATTTGGTCAAAATAATGTTTTGAAAAATGATTTTTAAGAGAATGTGTGGTTTAAAAGTAAGAAAAAGTTTTGAACTTATGTGCATAATATTTTATTGTGTGAATGCATGATTGAAAATGAGTATTCAAAAAAAAAAAAAAGAATTTTCAAATAATGATTATTATACCTAGGCTACGTAACATTATGCAACTATTTAGATAAGCAACTAATGGAGGTGTCAATAGTTGTGATGGTTTATGGCATTTCCAATAGGGATGTAAATGAGAGCGAGCCAAAGATATGGCTCGAGTGCGGCCTGGACAAAAAATGGCTCATGTTTTTTTTTTTGCTCGAACCGAGCCAAAGCTTGATCGAAAACAGAGGTTTGGCTCGAGCTTTAGGCACAGGCCTTATCGAGCCGCTCGATTTTTTTAAAGATAGGCTTCAGGTTGCTTACAAGCAAGATGTTGCCTGAAGCTGTGACATGGGCCGACCCCTTGTGCCACATGGCCAACTCGAGCTCGAGCCGTCATTTGAAAAGGAGGCTCGATTCCATCGAGTTGTGAGTCAAGCCGGCTCGAGCTTTTTACCAGCCAAGTCTCGAGCCGACAGACTAGATTGACATCCCTAGTTTCAAATTTGGGATGCATTTGAGGGTTTCCTTATTGGAGGCGGTGTCAACGGTTGTGTTGATTATGGTTGATGTTGCTAGTGGGCTAGTGGCGGTAGAAGTGAATGTTGAGTGTATTGTGCGTATACATAGTATTTTTAAAAGTAAAACTATGAACAACAAGTATAAAATGTGGAAATTATACCCACGTGTGATTTTTAACTTTCCAATTCAAAAATCAAGTTTAAAAGATTTTTTTAATTCAAAAATATATGATAATTCAACTTTTTAATATTAATAATATTATAAAATTAAATTAAT